>CM065672.1:9611295-9621295 GCA_033220385.1 Triplophysa yarkandensis
ACACACACACACACACACACACACACACACACACACACACACACACACACACACACACACACACACACACACACACACACACACACACACACACACACACACACACACACACACACACACACACACACACACACACACACACACACACACACACACACACACACACACACACACACACACACACACACACACACGTATGAGCACAAACACACACGCAGGCACATACATGCACAAATGCATTGTTTTGAGAGGTTCCAGTGAACTATATGATAACACTGACAGCACAACAGAATGATTTCCTGTGTGTGTGTGTGTGTGTGTGTGTGTGTGTGTGGTGTGTGTGTGTGTGTGTTTAATAGGGTGTGTCTGACTACATATAAAAGCTAATGGATTCTGATCTTGTGTAAAACATCATTACTTTTATCTTGTTTATGTACAACACAGCCACAAAAATGACACAATGTTGTGTACAACCAACGCTCAACCTGCCAATAAACATCCTTATATCTCTGAGGTTTAAGAAAGACAATAAACATTTAGATGGCATTCTGACAGCCGGGGATTCTCAGTTATTTCCGTTTATTCTTTCAGTTTTTCTGAGCGAGAGAAGTGAAGCTACATGTGCGCAACAAAATGACTCCTTGGGGAGCTTTTCTGCATCGTCCTCAAGATGAACATTTATATAATAATTTAAATCTAATGTTAGATATAGATTTTGTGAAATTTGTTATTGACTAGTTGGCTGTTTGTCCGGCAAAAAAGAGATTCATTGCTCAACACAACTGCAAAAGAGTTTCAGATCACTCCATCCATGAGCAAACAACACACTTACACACACGTTTGTGTGTGCTCTCTCTCTCTCATCTCTGGTCTCTCTCTCTCTGGTCTCTCTCTCTCTCTCTGGTCTCTCTCTCTCTGGTCTCTCTCTGGGTCTCTCTCTCTCTGGTCTCTCTCTCTCTGGTCTCTGGTCTCTCTCTCTCTGGTCTCTCTCTGGTCTCTCTCTGGGTCTCTCTCTGGTCTCTCTCTGGTCTCTCTCTCTCTGGTCTCTCTGTCTCTCTGGTCTCTCTGGTCTCTCTCCTCTCCTTCTCTCTCTCTCTCTCTCTCTCTCTCTCTCTCTCTCTCTCTCTCTCTCTCTCTCTCCTCTCTGGTCTCTCTCTCTCTCTGGTCTCTCTCTCTCTCTGGTCTCTCTCTCTCTCTGGTCTCTCTCTCTCTGGTCTCTCTCTCTCTCTGGTCTCTCTCTCTGGTCTCTCTCTCTGGTCTCTCTCTCTGGTCTCTCTCTCTGGTCTCTCTCTCTGGTCTCTCTCTCTGGTCTCTCTCTCTGGTCTCTCTCTCTCTGATCTCTCTCTCTCTGGTCTCTGTGTGTGTGTGTGTGTGTGTGTGTGTGTGTGTGTGTGTGTGTGTGTGTGTGTGTGTGTGTGTCTGTATACTCACTTGATAAAGGCAGGTGGCATGTCTCTCCTCATGATGACATCCTCTGTAGTCTGTACCGTCTCTTTGCCAACCTGTGTAAAAACACCCAAAACTCATTACCCGCATGATCAATGTTATACTAATACATCATATATAAACACATAGAGAGACTGTCAGAGTGTTAGTTGTTTCCATGAATCTGTTTTGGTTTAATTCTCTGAATCAATACTTCACTTGCATCATCAATCTTGAAGTACATGGAGAAGTACAAGCGTTTATTTGCTTCATTTAGACATGAAAGATGTGGTCAGTGATTTGGCAAGGCAAAAATGATTCATTACACACAAAGCAAACTGATCCAGATGACCTCACGTCTGGTGTGGCACGTCTGTGGGTTGAGATGGCTTATAGAAATGTTTAACTCAAAATAAGTTCACCGATGTTATTTGGTAAGATGTAACAAAAACCTGTCTTTATCTCTGAACATTTACATTTCAGCATTTTCCAAACCAAACATGACTCATTCTAGGAGGCAAACCTGTCTTACTCTCAAAACCGCTGTTGAAACATTTTACTGCCTTAATGTTGCAGATTTTTAGATGAAACAATACATTAAAGAACTAGTAAACAGGACTGACATTATATATCTTGGATTAAGAAGTACCCGAGCAGCAGAATTTACTGTATGATCCAAACACGAAGACCGATGGATGTTATTATCACACATCTCCTGAACATGACTCAAGATTTATCAGACACACAGATGATACAGTCACATCAGTATAAACCTCAAACTCTGAGAAAACAACGTTAATAATCATAATTCTGTGCTTTCAGGTGCAGACAGATTGATGACATCACATTCTGGAGACACATCGAGCCTGTCTTTCCTCACTAACTGCCCGGCTAAAATAGAAACTGCGGCCTGTGCCAAGCTGGCCACAACATTCCAGCTTTTTTGTGTGAAACACACACACGCGCACACACACGGACACGCACACCACACACAGACGCACACGGACACGCACACACACACACACACACACACGCACACACACACACACACGTGCACACACACACGCACACACACACACGCACACACACACACACGGACACACACACACGGACACACACACACGGACACACACACACGGACACACACACACGGACACACACACACGGACACACACACACGGACACACACACACACACACACACACACGCACACGCACACGCACACGCACACGCGCGCACGCACGCACACACACACACGTTCCACCTCTCACATCAAACAGGTTACAACTTGTTTTGTCATGAATCCAACCCAGAACGGTGCATAGAAAACAGTTTTCACCAAACAGACTTGAACTATTTCTGAAATACGTACAGTAAACATTCTGTACAAGGAATATATTTAGTGTAAGTATCTCAGTAATATTCTGTAGTGAAGTGAGATATCAAAGTATTCATCTGGGTTACATTGGTTGTATAGTTTTAAGCACACTCCTTTTTTAAGACCGCCACAAATCGAAACATCCGCTCTTAGGTTAGGTTTGAGGAACCGTAAAGATGTTTGATGTTATTAAGGAAGCCAAACTGAATTATTTAATAATAATGTTAGACCTTTCATGAATCCCTCTAAAGACACAACACAACACAACACAACACAACACAACACAACACAACAGAAGACTAAAGATGTCTTTGAGAGTTCAGAAAGCTGACAGTCGGATGGTGGAAATGAGATAAAAGTCTTCTGACAATCCGGCCGGATAAGACTAACAGACGCTTCTTTGTATCTCCTCTCAATGCTCGTTACACACACACTCACACAAGCACACACACGCACAAACACACACATAGTGTGAAGGGCTCCTCTCAGACTGTCTAGAGGGAATGTGAGAGCTCTTGTGTTTAACTCTATTCAATAACAGAAGTTATTCTATTTTAAGAGTAAAATTTAATCCCTCAGAAACACACAACAAAACGCTATATACATATACATATATGTAAAGTATGATACATTATATGCAGACATTCACTTTGTAAAATTAATGATTTATATTTTTAGAATAATATGTGACTATCAGTTGTTATGCACAAAATGACTATCATATAAAGCATCCCAATTCTCTTACAATAGTAAATGTTGAATACTGAAATGAGCGGAAGGAGAATTAGTCTTCTCTTAACACGATGTGGTCTTCTTCATCCACATCCTAAAAAGTTGTGTGTTCCATTAAAAACCTTTAAGTAATCTTTAAAAGCGTTCCCTGGACTATAATACAAGACTCGAAAACTTCTTGGAGAGCCACAAATGATTCATCTATGTCACCTCTGGGCACTATAAGTGTATAAATCTGACCTGAATCACACAAATAAACTGTGACTCTCTGAATGAAGATTCCAGGCATGTTGTGTCCTCTAAAGGGTTATTTAAGATCACATTATCTCAGCGTGTCATTAAACTGCTCTCACTGATGATAAATGTTTCCTTATGTGAGAGCTGCAAAAATACACAGAGACAGGACATCTCTCTCTCTCTATCTCTCTGGTCTCTCTCTGGTCTCTCTCTGGTCTCTCTCTCTCTCTCTCTCTCTCTCTCTCTCTCTCTCTCTCTCTCTGGTCTCTCTCTGGTCTCTCTCTCTCTCTGGTCTCTCTGGTCTCTCTCTGGTCTCTCTCTGGTCTCTCTCTGGTCTCTCTCTGGTCTCTCTCTCTCTCTGGTCTCTCTCTCTCTGGTCTCTCTCTCTCTCTCTATCTCTGGTCTCTCTGGTCTCTCTGGTCTCTCTCTGGTCTCTCTCTCTGGTCTCTCTCTGGTCTCTCTCTCTGGTCTCTCTCTGGTCTCTCTCTCTGGTCTCTCTCTCTGGTCTCTCTCTCTGGTCTCTCGTCTCTCTCTCTGGTCTCTCTCTCTGGTCTCTCTCTCTGGTCTCTCTCTCTGGTCTCTCTCTCTCTGGTCTCTCTCTCTCTGGTCTCTCTCTCTCTGGTCTCTCTCTCTCTGGTCTCTCTCTCTCTGGTCTCTCTCTCTCTGGTCTCTCTCTCTCTGGTCTCTCTCTCTGGTCTCTCTCTCTGGTCTCTCTCTCTGGTCTCTCTCTCTCTGGTCTCTCTCTCTGGTCTCTCTCTCTCTGGTCTCTCTCTCTCTGGTCTCTCTCTCTCTGGTCTCTCTCTCTCTGGTCTCTCTCTCTCTGGTCTCTCTCTCTCTGGTCTCTCTCTCTCTGGTCTCTCTCTCTCTGGTCTCTCTCTCTCTGGTCTCTCTCTCTCTGGTCTCTCTCTCTCTGGTCTCTCTCTCTCTGGTCTTTCTCTCTCTGGTCTCTCTCTCTCTGGTCTCTCTCTCTCTGGTCTCTCTCTCTCTGGTCTCTCTCTCTCTGGTCTCTCTCTCTCTCTGGTCTCTCTCTCTCTCTGGTCTCTCTCTCTCTCTCTCTCTCTCTCTGGTCTCTCTCTGGTCTCTCTCTGGTCTCTCTCTGGTCTCTCTCTCTGGTCTCTCTCTCTCTCTCTGGTCTCTCTCTCTCTGGTCTCTCTCTGGTCTCTCTCTGGTCTCTCTCTGGTCTCTCTCTGGTCTCTCTCTGGTCTCTCTCTCTCTCTCATATGTTAATGGAAAAGATGCTGATTAAACTATGATTTACGACTGGACCAACACAAAGACATAAATATAACTCATACCATAAAGGACGGACTCAATTCTCTCTCTACCAAACAAATACGCTTCAATAAGAACAAGATGAGTTCCCAATGTTCTGTGAAAGCATTGCCTTATACAGACATAGTGTTTGTGTTAGAAGGAGATTTCGTCCGTGTGGTCCTGAGAAATCTGTGTAACCCTTCAATCACCTCAAATAAATCAAGTTCCTAAAAATAAGACTCAGGAGTCGCTCTCGAAGAATTCCTTGACCTCTGTCTACAGGCCATGAGTTAGAAAGCATGTCTGTAAAAGTGACGTCTTATATAAAACTGTTTTTCATCCGTCTGTGTCTCTTCAATCCAACAGCTCAACTGGATGATGTGTTCATCGGTCTGAAGAAACTGTGTGATACTAGAACTCTCGACATTAACAGGAAATCATCCACAAAACAATTCTATTTGTAAAATCTGATTTCTGCTGAAAGCCATTTCACTTAAATCAATAAAGAAACGAAGATAAAGAGAACTATGAAGAAAGAGTTTATGATGAGTGTTTATTCTGATCATTTTAATATTTCATCTCTCTAAGCGTAAGAAACTCGGAGATTATCAAATAATCTTGAGATTAAGATGATAAACCACACACAAAAACAACATGTGAAGTGTGTGTAGAGAGGAAACACTTGCTTTGGGTGGAGTCACATTAACCTTCAGACACGAGCTCAAATAAAACTGTTAAACTTTAACCCTGACGTTAAATCACATTGATCCTCTGAACTCAGATCAGTTCTAAAAATGACCAAGTATCACTTCATTTCAAATATTATAAAAATGAAAAGCGGAGATTTAACCTGGAAAGATTGTGAGAAAATTCACTTTCACGACTATAAAAGCTGATATGGGATATTGATCATGTGAACTCCATACACACAATTCATATGAAATACAGCATTACACACAGACTTGTGTCTAACAGAAGAAACACTTCTGAAGTTAATTTTGGGTCAGGGTTAAAAATACCCCAGAACAGAAGGCTGAAAATGAATGGACAGGTTTTGTTTCAGACACTGTCAGACAGCTGAGAGATCGTATACTACAGAATCTCTTCATGACACATCACTTCCGTCCCGTGTTTAAACATGTACATGAGTCAAGACGTGTCCAAACCGATCCGTTCCTTTTCTTTGTGTGGGATTCAGAGCAGTGTGGTTCAACAAATCTCTTAAACTATCGCATGCCTCAAAATATCTCCCTGTATTTTGAACGGGACAATATTGGCTTTAGTATGCTAAACTAGTGAGCACCAGTCAGTGAGCATTGGTTAGTAAGCACTAGTTAGTAAGCATCATCAGTGAGAACCGTTCAGTGAGCACCGGTCGGTGAGAACTAGTCAGTGAGAACCAGTTAGTGAGCACCAGTCAGTGAGAAATAGTTAGTGAGTACTTGTCAATGAGTAATAGTAAGTGAGTAATAGTTAGTGAGCACTTGTCAGTGAGCACCAGTCAGTGAGAAATAGTTAGTGAGTACTTGTCAATGAGTAATAGTAAGTGAGTAATAGTTAGTGAGCACTTGTCAGTGAGCACCAGTCAGTGAGAAATAGTTAGTGAGTACTTGTCAATGAGTAATAGTAAGTGAGCACTTGTCAATGAGTAATAGTAAGTGAGTAATAGTTAGTGAGCACTTGTCAGTGAGCACCAGTCAGTGAGTAATAGTTAGTGAGCACTTGTCAGTGAGCACCACACAGTGAGTAATAGTTAGTGAGCACTTGTCAGGGAGCACCAGTCAGTGAGTAATAGTTAGTGAGTACTTGTCAATGAGTAATAGTAAGTGAGTAATAGTTAGAGAGCACTTGTCAGGGAGTAATAGTGAGTAACAGTTAGTGAGCACTTGTCAATGAGCACCAGTCAGTGAGAAATAGTTAGTGAGTACTTGTCAATGAGTAATAGTAAGTGAGTAATAGTTAGTGAGCACTTGTCAGTGAGCACCAGTCAGTGAGAAATAGTTAGTGAGTACTTGTCAATGAGTAATAGTAAGTGAGTAATAGTTAGAGAGCACTTGTCAGGGAGTAATAGTGAGTAACAGTTAGTGAGCACTTGTCAATGAGCACCAGTCAGTGAGAAATAGTTAGTGAGTAATTGTCAATGAGTAATAGTAAGTAATAGTTAGTGAGCACTTGTCAGTGAGCACCAGTCAGTGAGAAATAGTTAGTGAGTACTTGTCAATGAGTAATAGTAAGTGAGCACATGTCAATGAGTAATAGTAAGTGAGTAATAGTTAGTGAGCACTTGTCAGTGAGCACCAGTCAGTGAGTAATAGTTAGTGAGTACTTGTCAGTGAGCACCACACAGTGAGTAATAGTTAGTATGCACTTGTCAGTGAGCACCAGTCAGTGAGAAATAGTTAGTGAGTACTTGTCAGTGAGCACCACACAGTGAGTAATAGTTAGTATGCACTTGTCAGTGAGCACCACACAGTGAGTAATAGTTAGTGAGTACTTGTCAGTGAGCACCACACAGTGAGTAATAGTTAGTATGCACTTGTCAGTGAGCACCAGTCAGTGAGCACCAGTCAGTGAGAAATAGTTAGTGAGTACTTGTCAATGAGTAATAGTAAGTGAGTAATAGTTAGTGAGCACTTGTCAGTGAGCACCACACAGTGAGTAATAGTTAGTATGCACTTGTCAGTGAGCACCAGTCAGTGAGCACCAGTCAGTGAGAAATAGTTAGTGAGTACTTGTCAATGAGTAATAGTAAGTGAGTAATAGTTAGTGAGCACTTGTCAGTGAGCACCACACAGTGAGTAATAGTTAGTGAGCACTTGTCAATGAGTAATAGTAAGTGAGTAATAGTTAGTGAGCACTTGTCAGTGAGCACCACACAGTGAGTAATAGTTAGTATGCACTTGTCAGTGAGCACCAGTCAGTGAGCACCAGTCAGTGAGAAATAGTTAGTGAGTACTTGTCAATGAGTAATAGTAAGTGAGTAATAGTTAGTGAGCACTTGTCAGTGAGCACCACACAGTGAGTAATAGTTAGTGAGCACTTGTCAATGAGTAATAGTAAGTGAGTAATAGTTAGTGAGCACTTGTCAGTGAGCACCACACAGTGAGTAATAGTTAGTGAGCACTTGTCAGGGAGCACCAGTCAGTGAGAAATAGTTAGTGAGCACTTGTCAATGAGTAATAGTAAGTGAGTAATAGTTAGTGAGCACTTGTCAGTGAGCACCACACAGTGAGTAATAGTTAGTATGCACTTGTCAGTGAGCACCAGTCAGTGAGCACCAGTCAGTGAGAAATAGTTAGTGAGTACTTGTCAATGAGTAATAGTAAGTGAGTAATAGTTAGTGAGCACTTGTCAGTGAGCACCACACAGTGAGTAATAGTTAGTGAGCACTTGTCAATGAGTAATAGTAAGTGAGTAATAGTTAGTGAGCACTTGTCAGTGAGCACCACACAGTGAGTAATAGTTAGTGAGCACCAGTCAGTGAGCACCACACAGTGAGTAATAGTTAGTGAGCACCAGTCAGTGAGCACCAGTCAGTGAGCACCAGTCAGTGAGCACTAGTCAGTGAGCACCAGTCAGTGAGCACTAGTCAGTGAGCACCAGTCAGTGAGCACTAGTCAGTGAGCACCAGTCAGTGAGCACTAGTCAGTGAGCACCAGTCAGTGAGCACTAGTCAGTGAGCACCAGTCAGTGAGCACTAGTCAGTGAGCACTACATGAGTTCTTATTCTATTGATCCTGAGTCAGTGGGCGGGGCCATGAAGAGATCAAAGCCGCTGCAGGAAACTTTCACAGACACAAAGTAACACAAAACTCTGTTGTGTGTGTGTGTGTGTGTGTGTGTGTGTGTGTGTGTGTGTGTGTGTGTGTCTCACCCGGACCAGGTTACTGACAGCCGCCTGCACTGCGGCCACGGGCGCGGTGAGATCCGGGATGGCTTTCCCGTCCACTTCTCCTTCTTCATGCATGATCACCAGATGAGAGATCTGCTGGGCCACCGGCTCCAGAATACTCTCGATCGTCTTGGTGTGGAACACCGGCATGATGAACTGAAGAAGAAGATGAAGAAGAAGAAGAAGAAGATGGAGATGATGACGCCTCACTGGATCCAAACGCGCTCTGTCGTCTCCGGTCCTCACCGAAACTCCGGGAACAAACCGACTCACTTTTGACTTGTTCGTGGGAGTCGACTCTGGAGTCGAATGCGAACCGAGTCGCGAATCATGAATCTCTGTGTCACAATTTCTCATTAATTTCACCACCAAGTTAAATTATAATATTTATAAAATGTTTTTATTGAGTTTATTTCAAGTTGGAGTCTATTTTGATAAATATCCCATCGGAATAATCGCACGCATCAACATCAGACATCAATAGTTCGTTAAAAATAAGATATATCAGCTTTTTAAACGGAAATATTTTAATTGTTTGGTTTTTTTCGCGCCCATTTACAGTAAATTCAAGTGAACCGATTCCGTCAAATGATCCGTTCAAAGGAACCGAGTCGCCCAAACGAGTCATTCATCCCAACACTGGAACGATCGCAAAGCAGCCAAGGCTCTCCGATGACGTCATCGCAACCCGGACCAATCCGGATCAATCCACGGGCGCGTCCTTCATCGCTATTCGTCCACGCTCACGTCACTCACGCAGGTATGCCCCGCCCACCGCTTTGTCTGGATCCCAAATGACGTCATGCATTCTCATGCCCTTAAAAGGAAGCATGGTTCTAGTGTTCTAGAGGAGGGTTCTGTGGGCACGAGACTGGGATCCTGCACACCAATCAACTCTAATATGACGTCACAAGTTTAAGGAACCCACTATTACAAACAGAACTCAAGAAGTTCTTCTGAAGAAGGCCTTGATGGATCTGAAATGGACTTGAAGTTGAAAGTCTTGAAGCAACAATCGAAACATTCACAGATGCTTCAAGATGATATAAAAGAGTCCAGGCGGCCCGACAGAACCGCGCTTA
>CM065672.1:9623795-9636295 GCA_033220385.1 Triplophysa yarkandensis
CTCCTAACATGTGACCTCTAACATGTGAACTCTAACGTGTGACCTCTAACATGTGAACTCTAACGTGTGAACTCTAACGTGTGAACTCTAACGTGTGACCTCTAACATGTGAACTCTAACGTGTGACCTCTAACATGTGAACTCTAACATGTGAACTCTAACATGTGACTCCTAACATGTGACCTCTAACATGTGAACTCTAACATGTGAACTCTAACATGTGACCTCTAACATGTGAACTCTAACATGTGAACTCTAACATGTGAACTCTAACGTGTGACCTCTAACATGTGACTCCTAACATGTGAACTCTAACATGTGAACTCTAACATGTGAACTCTAACATGTGAACTCTAACATGTGAAATCTAACATGTGAACTCTAACATGTGACCTCTAACATGTGAACTCTAACATGTGAACTCTAACATGTGAACTTTAACATGTGACCTCTAACATGTGAACTCTAACATGTGAACTCTAACATGTGAACTCTAACATGTGACCTCTAACATGTGACCTCTAACATGTGAACTCTAACATGTGAACTCTAACATGTGAACTCTAACATGTGAACTTTAACATGTGAACTCTAACATGTGACCTCTAACATGTGAACTCTAACATGTGACCTCTAACATGTGAACTCTAACATGTGAACTCTAACATGTGAACTTTAACATGTGACCTCTAACATGTGACCTCTAACATGTGAACTCTAACGTGTGACCTCTAACATGTGAACTCTAACGTGTGAACTCTAACGTGTGAACTCTAACGTGTGAACTCTAACGTGTGACCTCTAACATGTGAACTCTAACATGTGAACTCTAACATGTGACCTCTAACATGTGAACTCTAACATGTGACCTCTAACATGTGACCTCTAACATGTGACCTCTAACATGTGAACTCTAACATGTGAACTTTAACATGTGACCTCTAACATGTGAATTCTAACATGTGACCTCTAACATGTGACCTCTAACATGTGACCTCTAACATGTGACCTCTAACATGTGACCTCTAACATGTGACCTCTAACATGTGAACTCTAACATGTGAACTTTAACATGTGACCTCTAACATGTGAACTTTAACGTGTGACCTCTAACATGTGAATTCTAACATGTGACCTCTAACATGTGACCTCTAACATGTGACCTCTAACATGTGACCTCTAACATGTGACCTCTAACATGTGAACTCTAACATGTGAACTTTAACATGTGACCTCTAACATGTGAACTTTAACGTGTGACCTCTAACATGTGAATTCTAACATGTGACCTCTAACATGTGACCTCTAACATGTGACCTCTAACATGTGACCTCTAACATGTGTCCTAAAGGTTTCTCTTCATGCTCACACAATGACATCTAGCGGTTAAATATGATATTACACTCAAGGCCTTCCTAAAATAATAAGAATAAGAAAAGTCATATAAACCCATCTCTTCTGGATGTAGAATCATCTTTTATTTGGTTTATTAGATGTAGGTAACATTACATATTTACTCTGAAAGTGGAGGAACTATTACATCAGGTTGTTGCACAGGAGATTAAATATTGGTAACACAAAGTCCAAATAACCTTGAACATTCATAACAATGAGTAAAACTAATGAATATAGTTCTGAGGTGAAGCAAAAGATTGTGGGAGTAAAACATAAAAAACTAGCCTTGAGCAAAGAGTTATTACCGTTAAAATCCTGATTTATGAGAAAACTGCACCCCATCCCTATATATCTTTACTCCTATGCAATATAAACTCCACCATATTAATATACTGTACTGGAACTTCACCTACGACCGGGTTTATAGTCATATGAAAAAGGAAAACACAAGATTTGATAGTAACATGTCCACATTAAAATATATTGACGGATCTTAACACCGTCCAAGAAATCTTGTCCAGATACATAACATTGCACTGTAATAATCCAATGCACTTTACCATCCACTGCAATTCTGTCAATTATGTTCATATGTTCATAGATCAGTCTATAGTGTACATATACTTTTACATTACACATTTGTATAAGATGTTCATATAGCACACCTGTCTGTATACCTGCTTCGTATTTTAAACCTGTACATTTGTCCATAATACTTATCTATACTGGATAATTATTGTTCATATTAATTATTTATATTCTGTATTTACTGCTTATTGCACTTCTGGTTAGGTGCTAATGGTATTTCGTTGCCCTGTACCATACATGTGCAGTGACAATAAAGTAGAATCTAATCTAATAACAAGTTTTTCTATTTCATATCAATCGAAACCTGACTTTGTCCACTAAAAATATTATAAAGAGTCACGGTTTGATCTTCCGTCAGCACACTGGTTCGAAACAAAGATCAAAATCAACACACAATGACACCATGATCCGGTTTCCTGACCTGAACCCTAGAGAATGATTGTGTTGACCTGAAGAAGAGAGAACCAAACATTTGAAGGATCTGGAGAAATTCTGTATGGAGGACAGTCCAAGATCACTCCTCATGTTTTCTTCAACCTGATCAGAAATTATAAGAGAATACTCAATTCTTCAAAATATCTTCTTACATGTGTGTCTTCTTCAGACAAAAGTCAGTAGGTTTGAACTGACAGAAGAGGGACTTTCCTTATGTATGAAAAATAATAATTAATACAAAGTCTTATATGTGTTCTTCAGATGTCTGTGTGAGAGATGACAGGCCAGTTTTCTTCAGGATCCAGTGATAGTAGTTGCTGACTTTTGCATAAACTCCGGGACGAAACTGTCTAGAACATCCCTCACCCCAGCTTACAACACCAAACTGGTACACACGACCAGCGAGGGTACACACCAGCGGCCCACCGGAGTCACCCTGAACAAACAAAACCAACGAGAGTTCAGTGAGATATATTTACATTTACATTTACATTTAGTCATTTAGCAGACACTTTTATCCAAAGCGACTTACAATAGTCGAGGAGACAATGAAGCGGTAAATAGCCGATACAACAATAGGTGAACAAGTGCTACAACAATGTTACCGAGTTACACAGAGAGAGAAGTTACAAAAGATTTTTTTTTGATAGAGTGAGTTGTTAGAAAAGTAGTGAGTTAGTGAGTTAGGTGTAGCCGGAAAAGATGAGTTTTTAGGAGTTTTTTGAAGATAGAGACCGAGTCTGACAAGCGTGAAGCCAGAGGCAGATCGTTCCACCATCGAGGAACCGAAGCAGAGAACGTTCCAGAGAGAGATTTATCTGTCTCTATTTATAAAGCAATAATAGTAATAATGTGTTTTCTCACTTTACAGCTGTCAGTGCTCCAGTCGTTACTCCCAGCACACAACATGTTGTCTGAGATCATGTTCCCGTAGTATTTTTTACTAGAACACAAATGATGTGACAACACATCCACCTTTGCTTCTTTGAGATATTGAGAGTAATGCCATGATCCTGCACAACACAAACAACACACACACACACACACACACACACACACACACACACACACACACATTGTTATATAACTCATTTAACTCTTGTGAAAACACACACATAACACAAACGGTTCTGATATACCTTCTCTGTCTTTGCCGTACCCAGTGACATCACAGGATGTCCCGTCACGGAGCGAGAGTTCAGGATCAGGGATGCAAACTGTCTTGACTGAGCTGGACTCTCGAGCACATTCACCATCCGAACTTTCAATCTTCAACAAAGCTAAACACACACCAACATGTTGTGAGCATTTGTGTGTGTTTGGGCTTTATTTCAGTTGATTCCCAACACACTGGGAAAGACTAAAAGATGTTACCAATGTCATTTTCAAGATGTGCGTTTACGTTGTCAAAGTTTTCATGGATGATGAGTTCAGTGACTCTGAACTTCTGTTCTCTCGACAGGTCGGTCTCATTTATTGTGTTCTTCCCCAGAAACACAGACAACCGACGGATGTTTGTCTTAGAGCTGTGAACACACAGAAGGAGATCAATGTGTAAACACACACATACACACAAGTACACACATCCATCAGTTTGTTTGTGTACTGACCCGTCAGGAAAGCAGTGTGCGGCGGATAGGATCCAGCAGGGTGAGATGAGACTTCCTCCACAGAGAAACCTCGGAGAAAACACGGCAGCCATCCACGGGTGACGATCTACTGTACTCAAAGCTCCACCAACCACCTTCATGATGCGCTCTTCCCTCACACCACACTGCCAACCTGAAGAGACATTGAAATGACACCTGTCAATCACACAGCATTCATTCTGAGATGTTTGGATGACACGTCAGCCGTGTTTGATGTTCAACTTACTAATCATCATCATCATCATCATCATCAAGTTATTCTGCTTATGTGACTATTATTCCCTCTATTTATATTTACTTATACAAGTTGAAAGCTTCATGGCTATTTATTTTATTATTTTAAACTGTGAACTTTGACTCATTTCAGAAGAAAATGTTCGCACCAGCAAATACTGTCGAATATTATAAAACCAGTTTTTGAGCTAGTACACATGCATCATGTTTAAGGGAGATGAAAATGAGATTTCTGTCATGAATTACTCATCTTTAATTATTACCAGTCTGTATAAATGTCTTTGTGTGGTTGAAAACACAGAGAGATATTTGGAAGAATGCTTGCATCCAAACAGTTCTTGGACCCCATTGGGTTCAATAGCAGGATGAATAGAAATAGAAGTCAAAAGTGCTCCAGAACTTTTTACTGTCCTACATACTTTCAACAGAACAAAAGTATTTCTATTCCTACTATATTATTGTCATATAAAAATCAAGCCATATAATACTCACCGGACTGTGAAACTGTGGCTTTTACAGGAGAGAGATCAGCAGCTGTCAATGATAAAAAAACACGTTTAATAAATCATATCACAGAATGAAAATGAATCCAGATGAACTGTAAAGACAGAAAAGAATACCCTGATCCGTACAGCGAGGAATCTCACAGTATTCTTTTACAATCCCAAACCATTTCCGGACGTAACACCAGGGTTTAAAGCTACGGTCTGGATTTCTGTTGGCATTGAATCATGAATGTTAAGGTACATTAAACTTCAAGAATAAAGACTAAATGCATCTTTATAAAGCAATTCAGATCTGCCAGAGAAAGCTCATGAGTTTCTTCATGAGAATGAAGCAGATGGGTCTCAACTTGAATGTCGTGCCCTAACATTTTTCTTGTCTCAGAAGAAATAAATGATCGTGTCAGTTTGTTGGCTTTACTTTAATGCTAGACTTGCCTGCATTTGTTGTGTTCTCGCACAAAGAACGTTTTCTCCGGTCCTCTCATATCCAAGAGTTTGGAATCCCATGGGAGACATTCTCGTCCAGTCTTGGACACCGACACTGAACCCTCATACAGCTCACCGTTTCCATTAAAGCAAGAGATGTGTTCTTCAATGAACATCGACAGAAGAGACATGAATACAAAGACAGATAATAAACAGCCACGAGAACATAACGTATACCTTTCTCACAGGAGCCAGAGCAAAGACAGAACCTTCTGCCCAAAGATAAAGTCAAAGGAGCTTCTTCTCTCCGACACGGAACGCCTGAACACATGAGATCTCATTGATATCTCACAAAACTCAATCACGTCTCAACCTGAGCTTAGATTGGTGTGCATTAGAAGATGAAGCGTGTACCTGGTTCAGGTGTGTAACTTCTAGAACTCTGAGGGACGAAATAAAATCAAACTCAATCTCTGCATGACATTTATGCATCACTTCCATTCACAGAACATTTGATTCGTCTGAAGTGTGTCAACCGTAAGAATAGTTTTATTAAAATACTTACACAAACTGGAAGAACAGACAAGAAAAGAATCCAACTCGAAGACCGGATCATGCTTCTGCTTTTCTCTTGCTGTGTCAATTGATTCGATTTACCCTAAAAAAAATCACATAAGTAATTGATTAATGACAGTGTATCAAAATTTCTTTTTCTTTTTAGTTATTATATTTGAGATTTAAATGAATGGGCATAAAACGATGAATATTTTTGATTCAAAAAGGTTTACATGAAGCATCCATAATGTGAGTTCTTTACACAACACAGCCATTAAGATTCAAAGTTTTACATACAGTTTTCTTTACACATTATCGTATAATCTAAAGAAGGTAAATCCGCTCACCCGTAGATGTGTTCACCGTGTGTGTTCATGTCTTGTGTTTCTCTCTTTATATAAAGAAGAGTCTCGCCTGATTGGCCGATGAGAATTGTGAGGCTTGGGGAGGAAACACATGTACGCTTCACATAACATTAGAAAAACTGAATCACGGTCCATATTTCTTTGAATAATTTTCTTCGAAGTATCGTGGAGGCAGCGAGCCTTCATTCCGACAGTTTCAGGGTCAGTTCTTGCCAAACACCCGGATGAGGGAGGAAGAAGTGGGCAGAGAATGAAATCAATTTCACAGGTCTACATCTTCAGCTGTGCACACAGGTCAACAGGATTAGTTTGTATGAGTAAATCCAAAGGGTCCGGGGAATATTCCGTGACTGCGTGTCTGAAACATGGTTTAGGGAATATTTAGAAATGACTCAGTCTGAATGGGAGACTTAAGGGATAAATGAATGCAGAAGATACAGGTGAGATTGTAGGTCAGTGATTCATGTTAAACGTGAGAAATCGCCACACCTATCTGACTAAACCCAAACACCAAAAGTGACATTTCTTCATCTTTAGATTTCTAGAAAACTGTACGACACATGTATGTACAGCACCCAGCCCAGCATACCGTTTAATCTCTCAACATTATTTCATTAAGAGTGACTTTGAAATAGCAGAGAGACATCATATCTGAACCGAGAGGTCAATAAATGACATCCGACTTTCAGTGCATGTCTTCACAAACCTACACTAAATGTATGGTCGTTTATGAGGTTATAAGTGTAATCTCCTGTGCTCAAACATGACGAATACGTTCACTTTTTATATTTAATTACAATGCAAGACATTACTCTTTCTTTTATAGGTTTTCTTGTGGCCTCTGTACTACTTCCTTTCTCAATTTTATATCTTTCAAGCCAACATTATTTAGTTCCCCAAAGACATCTTATCATTAAAGGGAGATGTTGTATGCTTTTAACACAGCTATAATGCAGATGTGATGGAAAAAATGACAGGAATCTGTGATGAATCGCTTACAGAAGAAACATCTTTATTTATAGCTGTTTCATTCTCAAAATAGTGCTTGCATAAATAATTTCGACAAAAACAATAGTGTATTCAGAAGCACAGACGCTCTCTTGACCCGGTAAACTACAATGAAAGTTTGGGCATGGCTTAGGCCGAGGTGTCAAAGAGCCTGTCAATCATGTCCTCCACCTGCTCTGGAGTGTATCTGTGATATTTCTCTGGATTTTTGGTGAAGGAAATGTTTGCACATCTGTACAAAAACAAAGGTTTCAGTGGGCAAATCATTTTAACCACATAGGTTAAGTCATACACATGACAAGGTGTGTGCTTGTGTACATCTCACCGCTGCAGAAAGGATTTATACGAGTCTGATACGACTCTCTTCTGAGCGTATCTGATAGCATCACGTTGATCTTTATCAGGAACGGCCCAGACCTTCTGAATCTTACACAGCTCCTCTAGACCATCATTAAAACCCTGAAAACACACAATTACAAAAACACACATCCCATGATACTAAGACAAATCTGTCTCTTGAAAACATATTTACTACTGATAAATGTTTTGTTGGTTGATTTTGTTTTAAATGTTTGTGTAATGTTACAACACTGAATCTAAAACTCTTCAAAATGATTAAAGTATTTGTCAATACAATATTGTGATGGACCTCACAATTTGATAAGTGAATGTAATTAATCTGTAGTACCAACATCTCTTTAATACCTTGAATTTGTCCTTGATGATCTGTCGTTCCTTGTCTTTAAGCTGTTAAAAAGAAATCACAACAACGATGAGGAATGGAGAGCAATGAAAACCAACCAAACAGAACACAAACATCAGATTCTATCCATCAGAGAGCCACATGAAGGTCTTCTTACCTTGGTTCCCGGCAGGAACGCTGGAATATTTCTTTCTGTCAGATGCTCTGTGACTTTATACCAGCTGTAGATAAGGTCATTTATAGAGTTTATTTCATTTCATCTTTAGTGTTTAATCTTATGTGATGTGTTTCTGTGTAGGTAAATGTACCTGCGCTGGTAATTCTGAATCTCCTGCTCAATGAGCTCACGATATGAAGTCTCCACGCGCTTATGAGTCACAGCCACTAATTGAATCAACTCAGACCTGTATGAACACACACACACACACACACACACACACACACACACACACACACACACACACACACACACACACACACACACACACACACACACACACACACACACACACACACACACACACACACACACACACACACACACACACACACACACACACACACACACACACACACACACACACACACACACACACACACACACACACACACACACACACACACTTCAGTATATGAATCAGATCATTTTATATCCGGTAATACAATTTTCTTATAACAAACACTACAGCTAAAACATTTCTCAATTCTGTCTTCCTTCCAAAGTGTTTTGTCATGGTTTCTCACAGTAAGTGAAGATATCTGACCCTCTCAACTACACCTGTACAAACACATTGTATTGGAAATATGAATGAAGCAGATGGAAGTGAAAATGAGTATCACTCACTTCTCCAGGGACTTCAGGATGTAATTGTAGTTGTTATGAAGGAAGATGGCTCGCAGCGCTGGATCTTCATATACTTTTGCTTTATTCGACAAATTCAGCTGAAGGTTACCCAGGACTTTATCTACAAACACAAGGCAAATGTAAAACTACTACAAATCTTCACTTTTTTTTAAATCAAAAACATACTTTTTACATTAATTATAGTATGACGTCAGAAATCACATGGAAGTGAATCCCATAGTACAAACACAAGAGACATTTCTTAAAATATCTTTTTCTGTCTTTCATAGAAAGAGTCATAACCAGGTCTTGAGGGTTAATGATTAAGATTTTCTGTTGTTGGGTGAACTGTCCCTTTAAGAGTCCAGTGACTAAAACTGGATTTGTCATGTTTTAGTAATGACCAGTAGTCAAAACCGGGAATACAGAGCTCAACAGCTGTGTGAGTGTGTGTGTGTGTGTGTGTGTGTGTGCGCGTGTGTGTCTGTGTCTTACAGATATATGTGCTCAGAAGTCTTCGGCTGAATTCTGAACTGTAGCTGCTGGCAGATGAACTGCTCTCTACAAACAAGAAGAAACACACATCGGTTTTCATCTTATCCATACATAAACCCAATTCTGACCAATCATGTGCATGTATTAGGTCATAACATCATAAAAAACAAACGAGCATCTGTCCAACAGGATCCATCTACGCTCGCTTACCTCGGGGGTCTAAAGGAATATTGTAAGTGTCCCCGAGAACTACAGGACAGAAGCCAAGCAGAAGAGAGAAAGAGAAGCAAAGGGCAAGAAGTTAAAACAGTTTTGTTAGTGAAGAGCTGAACATCTAATTGGCAGCCAGCACAGAAGAGTGACAGATGGGAGGCGGTGAGTGGGTGGGGTTTATGAACATGTGGGCGGGGTGACAGGTATCATGCACACATGTGATATTTGAAGGATTTTAAACACAGACGCAATACAAATATCCCAAATTCATTAATAATTTTATAAATAATTCTACTCTTATTTAGCTAGTGGAATAATGGAAAATATGGTACTGACACAAATCAGGGTGTATTAAGACAAACAAAATTGAACAGAACTGGAATAAGTGTTGAGAACCTAGAAAGCTCATTCAATAATGAGGTGGGCGGTTAAAAAAAGGATTTCATTAAAAAAGTAAATGGAAGGAGAAGCAAAAAGAGGTTTCATGTTTTTTTAAGCCTGATCTCAGAAAATACAGAAGCATACATGACAGACGAAGATGAGATAGAGAACAGGTGAAGATGGACATCTTCATGATGAAGTATTTATAAAGAAAACACTGATCAGTTTTTTTATGAATGCTTGTGTGGATACAGATGTCATGTGTGTGTTATTTTACCCTGTGATGCCAACATCGCTCCGGCCGTCTCCTGAAAATCCAACAGCTGCTGAAGGAAGAGAATGGCCTGCAGAAAAACATTTCAATACTTTTACTTAATTCACATTTAATCTCACCTGTGTATATAAACTCATCTGAAATACAACAATCTAAGTTCTTAAACATGTTTCCTCATGTCTATCTGTTCTTGAAACTGTTTGGATCTTTGGGTTTTCAGACTGTCTCAAGTGATCTTACATTGCTTGTCAGCTCATGTACGGTTCCATCTTTCGGCATGTTGTATTCTTTATCAGGATCATTCTGTTAGAAAATAACTTCTTTCATGAATGGAAAATAATACATCATAAAATCTTTATGACATTATCCGCGTTTAATGAATTGAGTGTCAGGTATAAAACACACTTCTGCATGATTTCTTCTGTACCTTTATACTGTCAGCAAACTCCTCCAGTGCTTTAGCTCCGATGGTCTCCATGGATGTGATGAGAGCCGGGAGTTTGTTCTTAGTGCTGGCTGCCGTTCCCTGTATCCCAACACAACTCTCAATCATTTGAACTTTCAAAAGCAAAAGGAAATGACAGTAAAGTTCAGGAAGAAAACTGAACCGAAATGAAAAGTACCTGTAGTGTGGAATCAAAGTCTGGTTTGGTCTGTTTGAGATGTCTCAGGATGGGGAATATAGTGAGGACAGCAGAATAATCGTGTCTCATGATGGCTCTGCGTGCAGCAGACACGATGTTGTCACCCTCTAACATCAAATTATCCAACGCTTCCTGTAACCATAAAACACACACCAAACCATTAAGACTTTTAGGCAATGTCTCGGTGTATTTCTACAAGGTGACCAGTTAACTTTTAGCAGTCACACGTATTCAAAATACACAATAAATGACCATCGATTATAGCTGATGACTTCATCATGCACTCATTGGCATTTCAGATCCATAGAGAAGATCAGTGCTGACCTGTATGAGCGAGTCGAAGGTCTTCTTCTGGTGGTGTTCTGGAATGATCTCGGTCAGTAAAGCGTACTCGCTCTGAGCCAGTTTCACAAAAGCGCTGATGCAGTGGATGTATGAATCAATCTCAATGTCCAACACATCATCTTTCCCTGATACACACACAAACACACATGGGTTTCAAGAACCACATATCAAGATAACAATACAAAGAGTTCTGTTCCAAAATCAGGCAAAACAGACATATACAAAAAAAGATTTTGACTCTTTTTGATTGTTTATAAGATCAGAATATATCTGTGGATAAGAAACTTTACATTACACATTTTTATCCGGACTGAAATAATGATTTAATTGTATGTTTTTCAAAATGAACTTATGATATTATATAAGAAATATTTTCTGAAATAACAAAATAAAGTTATTAATAAAGGTAAAACTAGAAAGAATGTCAGAAAATGGGGTGAGAAAACGTTTTACTTTATTGCATACTTAAATTTCCCCATTCCTTATGCAAATATATAATTCTTGTTTTAAAATTTTTATGAAAAAAAAAAACATGTTTAAAATCACTTTGATAAAGTACTAAGTAAAGAACAAAACACATGCAGTGTGATGAAATCTTTTTATATGGATTTTAAAGAAGAAAAGGTTCATTTCTTGATTGTTGATTTGAGTTTTACGGTTGATGATCTTTGAGATAAAACTCACCTGCGGCTGCCACATGCTTGTCATCAGACAGGAGCTTAACCCCACGAAGGTCATGATCGAAACCTGATTGGTTAGGATATAGTTACATGACCCGGG
The DNA here is from genome assembly GCA_033220385.1 of Triplophysa yarkandensis. Taxonomy (NCBI): domain Eukaryota; kingdom Metazoa; phylum Chordata; class Actinopteri; order Cypriniformes; family Nemacheilidae; genus Triplophysa; species Triplophysa yarkandensis. The sequence continues at coordinate 9,635,636 of CM065672.1, forward strand.
TCACTCACCCCAGGTTACAGAGGGAGTGTTATACAAACTTGACCCATCCAAAAAGCAAAGGAACCCTGCCCACTCACACACACACGCTCACCGAGCGATACGGATGAGTGTGTTTCAGGAGGTTAGTGGTGCTTTAAGAGCGTCCATGAACCCAGCGAAGCAAAGACTTATGGGGAAAAGTGATGTTGTCACCCATAAGCTTCCGTTTCACACCACAGCAGTTCATAAACACAGACAAATAGGGGTGAAGAAGCAGAAAGCCAGCGTGCGTTACCTTCCAGAGGAGTGAGGTTAGAACCCTTTTTTCCATCCAGGCCATGCTGAGAATATTGTTTGAGCAGATTCTGAGCCTTACGGATCGTGCCTGCACCCATCAACACCCAAAGAGAGAAAGAGAGGGGGGACAGATGCGGGGATTTCAGAAACAGAGGAAGAGACCGTGACATAGAGAAAGAGAGGACACATCTATAACCCTGAACACCCGACAACACAGAACCACTGCAGGAGAAACCCACAACCAGCCTCACACACACACACACACACACACACAATGCATACAAACATCACAAACACAACATCAGATAAACACAAGCAGTTAATTCATCACAGTGATGTTAATACAGTACATCAGCCATCTGAAGTTTATTTAACATAAAACAG
>CM065672.1:9646295-9658795 GCA_033220385.1 Triplophysa yarkandensis
TTTTATCATTTTGGTAATAAACATAATTGAATATTTCCTTTCGATCAATAAATAACAAAATATTCTTTCATGTTCTTTTAACATTCTATTATGTTACAGATAAAATGATATTCACCTTTAACACACACACACACACACGCGCGCGCACACACACACAAAGAAACATTAGGAATGCACACTTCCCTCTGGACTTTGTGACTTCATCTATGTAGACAGGTTAAACCAGTTATGGTGCAAATAATCTCAAAGTAGCAGTTGTAGTTTTTATTTGCGGTAACACATGACATTTCTTATACTGGCAGTTTTAAGATAATGTAATACCATGCAGTGAAATCCATAGAATACAGACCACAGAAACAAAATTGATTGACACATGTCTCTCCTGAATGTTAATCCATAACCCCTGTTATCAACCGTACAGATCTCTATATCGCATCTACATCGCACAATCTCTTCTGCAATACTACTGCATAGACGTAAAGAGCATCTCCTTATACATACGGTATGTAATGGATTAAACCATTTATTTAATACGTGTTGTGATGTGTGATAAATAAACATATGGAAAACACATAAATAGGTTTAATAAAATAAAAAGAGTTTGCATTGAAGCATATTGGCAGTCATGATACTGTAACATCAGTCAAATGTTTGATCCCTTATGATCACTCATCCCAAATGTGTCTCACATTCATCATTTTGTGTGTCCCTTGAAAATGACATGGATGCAACCAAAAACAACTTATGGAGAAGTAACAGGAGAAGGAGTTTTTATGTTAAGACCTCCTTCTGGTTCTACGAGAAGCACGACGTTCTCTTTCTTGGGAAGCCAGAACGCAGGATAGAGAGGCTCTAGAAACTCTGCCTGGTACTGATGGATGAGAGACATGCTGCTCTCCACGTCGTAGAATCCCAGGACACCTTTAGAGTAGTCCACGTACACCCCGATCCGTGTGGCTTTGGGAACACTGAGGGGCGTCTCCACGTCGCTGTGCCACGCGGAGAAGCTCCGGCCGTTCCACTGCAGACACCAGGAGAAGTTATTCCCAGTGATGCAGCTGTTGGTCTCGGAACCCTTGCGGTCAATGCTTTTGTACGTCAGGCCCACGTGAGCGCCCTCTCCTCCCAAATCCACCTCAAAGTAATGCCGGCCCATGTAGAAGCTCTCCACTGTCAGCACCTGACGGAAGTGCTCGAAGCGTTCGGGCAGGTCAGGATAATCGTGTTGCCACGGTGTCGTATTGGAGACCTTCTTTTTCTCTTCTGTCATACGTAGGAACCGATGCGCCGTGTCGGCATCCAAGTTTAAAGGTGTGCTGTCTGTAAGACACGTTCGACAACATGTTTACATGTCATTTGAATGATTTTCATACGAGGAGGAAGCAGATTCAGAGAAGTAAAGACCAGAATTAATGTCGATTCTGTTAAATACTCACATTTGAGGAAGTCCTCTCTAGTTTTGGGGTTTGGTATTGACATGTTCTTTTTGGTAGACCTAATGGCATAAACCGTTGTCTTTATGCCTACGTTTTCTAAAAGTGGGAAACGTGTTAGCCACATTTAACAGATCTTCATACACCACACAAACACATACAAATGTTTTCTCGTGTGCTCACCTTTTTCTTTAAGTTTGTTAGGATATAATGTCGGCAGTTTTTCACAAATGTCTTTCGTGGATTCTTTAACAACACGACTGAACGTCTGGAGACGATCCATGAGGCCGATATAAACCCCAGGTAAAGACACATCACTCGATTCCTTCTTCCATTCTGAATACTCCTTCAAAACATACAGCATGACAACACATTGATAAACTAAAATAGAACATTTTAGAATAATCTTTAAGATCGAAAGTTTTCTTACCTGCAGGAAGGCGATGGCACTTTTATTTTTAGTTATTTTCTCGATCTGACTCTGAGTTTTCTTCAGTTCGGTACACCTCTGTTCCATATGAGCTCGGATTCCTTCGGCCTGTTTCAAAGCCTGACGCTGTTCCACTTCTAAAATGTCATTGACATCTCTCTTGGCCTGTTCCACGGCTGATAGAAGAACATTAAACTGCCCCTCGATCACTCCCTGAACCTCCTTAACCGACGCCTGAAGACACAAGAGAGGTCACATTACTTATCCTGCCTTTGACCATAATCCAATATATGTTCAGCCAGAGGAAAAGGCTTGTTCTTATATGACATTTAACCCGGAAAGGAAGGAAATACCTTTGGAAAATGTATCATCGTTTGTATTGTTTGAAAGCTGTTAAATGAATAAAGTTCTTACATAGGAAGATAAATGGAGGATGAATAGGAGGAAGCAGATCAATCTAAACTAACATCAAACAAGAACAAAACCATAAAAATGCTGTCTACGAAATCTTGACTTTATTTTTATTTTATATTTTTATATTACAGTATTATAGTACTATTACAATTCAAATAGCATGAATGTAATTGAAGACACGTGACAAACCACTTGAATACCGAAAAATGTTGCATGTCAATTTGATCTCGATTTACCTCATATTAGATGTCAAATTCTTTTAACATTCTTTCTTATTCCTTAATCTGAACCTGTACCACTGTCTTCTGCAGAACACAAAATAAGATATTTTGAAAAATGTTGACCATCATTTAAAGGGCTTCCTACACACAACCACTGGGACGTTTTGTGTTTGACAGAGGAGAGAGTCCCATACAGGTTTGCAAATACATGAGGGGAATAAATGATTGAACATTTATGTCCGGATGAACTGTCCCTTTAAGAGCAGATATGATTTGAAGGGCTTCACCTCTATTGTCACAGTGTTGAGCTGTAATTTGTTGATGGCGTTCTCAGCCGCAATGATAGTCTTTAACACGTCCGTCTGTTTGTCCCGAAGTTCTCTCTGATAACACATAAAACACAACGTGAGACACAGATCACATACGCAGCGCTCAGGCCGCTTCACGCGGTTCCTCGTGTATAAACTGAGCTGAAATCAGATTGATGAGTAATCAGATCTGATCGTCATTGTGGCGTATTATTTTCTTTTCAGGATGAGGTTTACATTCCACAGACAGGTTCAAACAAACCCGTCGCACTGCTTGTGTCGAACAGTCATATGTGTCAGTTGTCTTGTGTAACTGTTTGAAAGAGATCACAGCTTTGAGTTCCTTTCAAACGTTAAACTAAAGTCAAAGTTGTCCTCCGGCCTGTAGATCTGACCATCACAGAACAGATTTACTCTCCAGACGTTTATTTCTGTGAAATGAGTTTTCCTGCAACAGAACGATATGTAAAAACGCATGTTTTACTCTGGAATTGACTTTCTCTAGTAAAAACGTGTTCAGAAATTCCTTTAGGATCTTTATATGTCTTCAAAGAATGACAATCGCATATGAAACTGTGTTTCTAGATACTCATATATCTAATGCTATGACGAACACAACTGTGAGACAGCTGTCTGTGGTTCGGAATGTTTTCTGAGTGTTTTGGATGTGTTGTAGATGTTTCTTTACTCACACGGATCAAAAGATCTCATTGCTAACTTATACATGCTTCATAATGCCGCCGTTTGGTCTTATTGTCTAATTGCTTTGGAAAAAAAACTTTTAACGTCCGAGAATCTATCACAAATAAAACCCATGCGAACATAGTAACATAGTAACATAGTAACATGTACCGTTATACTTTTAACAGCTAAAGTTTGTTGTAAAGCTATTCTATTCTATTCTATTCTATTCTATTCTATTCTATTCTATTCTATTCTATTCTATTCTAGAATAAAAGTTGATGGTGTCTGATAAGGCTGATTTATTTCAGTTTATATTTTACAAGAAAGGAAATAAAACAACAATATAATTTATTGTACTGTTTCACGTATCTGAATTCCAGAAGATCTGAGAGATTTAGGGATGAGATCTTATAACATGTTCACGCAGAACACTCTAGAAACAACTACATGGCAACAGCAACCTGTGATCAATGTCAAAACAATTTCAAGACTAGTCATCTCTGTTTGTGTGTGTGTGTGTGTGTGTGTGTGTGTGTGTGTGTGTGTGTGTGTGTGTGTGTTTAGCGCTTAATAACGCATGAACAGTATTTAATCTCCAGCTGGGAAGATGACATGATCGTCAGGTTCTCTGGATACGTTGTGTCAGTTCTGCTGTCTCGTGGCTTCCTGTCTAACAAAGCTGTAAGACAACATTGTTGTTGAACACTTGTGTTGACATTATTGTGTTACGCAGTTTTCAGTCCAATCCTGATCTCAAAGCATTACATTAACTTGCATTAAAATCCCTCAACTCCATGAAGTTTAAACCCTGCTTTACTCTACACACATGGAGAATAGATTCATGTGTGTTCTGGGTTTGTGTAACATATCACAACATGTTAAGAAGTTAAAGAATAAGTATTTTTCACATAGTTTGCTTATCTTGGTGTTAGAGGATTTTTATTTTCACGTGATATTATTTGTCTTTTTTTTTTGAGTCATTGTCTTTTCCATTTTTGGATTCATTGTTTAAAAAAAGAACAATATGAGGAACAATACGAGGTGGAGTCAGTGATTTCTTTGTAATGGTCAGTTTACCGTATATCACTGACAAATAGAACTTAGGAAAGACATTCTAAAGAAGGCCTGCCCCGAGGAAAAGAATGAAAGCATACAGACACCAAACCTGTTATGACTTTCATATTCCTTACAACCTCTCGAAGCGCTTCAGTCTTAGCAGAAATATTTGAGATGGTTTCCATTCTTGAGTGTTTTATCACAGACAGATGTACAGTTCATGATCAGAGTCTTGTCTTCCCTTTCTCTTCTTCCGTTAAACTCTACCTGACTGAATTACACACACATTAAACAATCCCCAAAGAAATTAGGAATAAAATCACAAGACGGGATTTTAAGGAGAACACACCTCTATGTTCCTGCGTGCTTCAGTGATGGGAATCGAGTTGTGTCCGCGGTGCTCATCCGCTACACACTCCTGACACACACAGCAGGTGTCTACACAGCAGAACCGCTCCAGAGGACACAGATGACTCTCACACGTCAGTCTCTCGATGTCTCTCAGAGGCTCCACCAGTTTGTGGCTCTGAAACTTCACGTTCTCCAGATGAGGTCTCAGGTGAGACTCACAGTAAGACACCAGACAGGTCAGGCAAGACTTCTTGGCTCGACACGGCCGGTCAATGCAGGAGTCACATATGACATCATCCGGCCCCAGAACCTCAACCTGTTCCTCCCGAGGTGCCTCCTGGGGTTCCTCCTGAGTATTCTTCTGAGGTTCCTCCAGAGTATCCATCTGAGGTTCCTCCTGGGGTTCCTCCAGAGTATCTTTCTGAGGTTCCTCCAGAGTATCCATCTGAGGTTCCTCCTGGGGTTCCTCCAGAGTATCCATCTGAGGTTGCTTCTGAGGTTCCTCCAGATTATCATTCTGAGGTTCCTCCTGGGGTTCCTTCAGGTTATCCATCTGAGCTTGCTTCTGAGGTTCCTCCAGAGCATCCTTCTGAGGTTCCTCATGGGGTTCTTGCTGAGGTTTCTCAGGGTCCTCAGACTGCTGAAGGTCCTCCTGTATCTTGCTTTCTTCTGTGGTTGAACCGTCTTTCTCTCCATCTGCCAGAATCTTTGTGTCTTCTTGGGTTTCGATCAGTGGAGCTCCATTATCCTGAATCTTCTGCTTTTTTGTGGGTGTCACATTGCCATTACTCTCCTCAGAGTTCATCTTTTTGAGTTTGTCAGAACTCAAGCTGCTGGCCAACAGATCTTCCACCCGCTCCAGGTCTCCCATGACTGCTCACTTATGGTTGTGTTGAGCTTTGACTTACTTGTATAGCCAAGCCCAAAGGTATGAGAGGTGTGTTGGAGATAAACCACTCCCCCTGAAACTCAAGCATTATCTCATGTTTACCCTCCCACTAATCTAGCTGGAGGCGGGGGGCGGAGTTACACTCTGATGTAGGTGGAGTCAGACTTTAAAGCAGGAGGATGTGAGGTTGAGTACCTGTGAAGATGTGGAACCTCATGAAGTAACAGACTTCAGTTTTAAATGATGGTGATGATGTGGTTTAGATGTCACATATCTTTAATTTACTTCACTCCCCTGTACTATAAGAGACAAAGAGAGAGAGAGAATGAATCAGCCTCATTTATGTAGGTCAATGTTCTCAAAGATCTACACTTCTGTCATCTGTCATTCATCATCATTTCATGTAAAAAGTGCATGACATTTCTCAACATTTCTTTTTTGTGTTCCAACATGAGGGTCCGTAAAGGATGATAGAATTTTTGCTATATATTTTATATCATATTTTTTTTAGCCATCCCATTTGAAAGATGGTTCAAGTCACTTACAAGTTCTTTGCTGTCACCTGCTGGACCACAAGCAAAAAAAAAAAAACTTTTACTATTCTAACAGGTACGTATTTTTACCTATTTCCCATTAATATATATATATATATATATAGAGAGAGAGAGAGAGAGAGAGAGAGAGAGAGAGAGAGAGAGAGAGAGAGAGAGAGAAAGAGAGAGAAAGAGAGAGAGAGAGAGAGAGAGAGAGAGACAGAGAGAGAAAGAGAGAGAGAGAGAGATTTTTTATTTTTGTTTAAAGAAAATTAACTTTGTATTTTCTGTATGTTCCATCCCCACATTCTTCCTTATGTGAACCCAAGCAGATGTTTTTGCATGTATATAATATATAATGTGATTATGGACAGAGACTGTCTGAAAGTCAAAACACAACCTGAACTCTTTCGTCTGGTAAACTTGGTTTATTTGGTGAGTAAAATCAATGAATCATATGTGTGTTTTTGGTCAAATAAAGAAAGCGACATTCTCACACACACGTACACACATCTTCACCATCACATTTATTTTTTAATCTTGTCAAATCTTAATGAATTAAAACGTATGAAAGCAATTGTACATCATGCAGAAATAACTAAGAACCTCCGTGTTGAGCAGACATTTAACACACATACAAGAACATTCTTCACAAAACACATGTGAGCAAGTCCAGCATTATGGAGGTGATATAAAAATGATCTTAAAATATAATTGTTACAGTAAACTAAACCAACTGTTTATATCATACAAAACCCTTGTTAATAGTGTTTAAACATCAGAAAAAAATGTCAGTGTATTTTTAAGTTTTCTATTGAAAACAAAGGTAATAATCCTGTGTTATGGATGTGACAGTAAGGACACAGTTTTTGGGAGACGACAAACTTCTTAAGATTTATGCGAATAAAAATGTACAAACCAGAATTAAAAATATCACATAATATAATATAATATAAAGAACATTATATAATTACTTTATTTTTATTTCCATCTGCCTGTTTATGAGCAAAAGCGTTACAGATGTTACAATCCTGAAATAGCCCTTACTCTACAATGAAAACAATGCACTAAATATACAAATAATTCCGTCAAATTAAAGAGAGACATAACATGTATATACTAAAAACCTTTGGTAAAACCTCTAGTTTCATGGCAAGTTTGACATTTTCACAGAATTCCCCATGTGCAGTTAATAATGACTACATTAAATCAGCTCTGTTCAGATCATTTCTGCGGTATAAACATTATTTTAAATGCACTGGATGCGATTCAATTCTTGATTCTTTTTCTACAGTTGTAATGAAAAGGTTTACATTTGTTTCCTTAAATGTGCTTGAATCCGTCATGCAGTAATGTTCATTCATTATGTATATGGTGTATTATGGCTTTTGGGGAAAATAGCAGCGGTGAATGATTTCGGTCAAAACAGCCAAAGATATTAAATCATGCCAGACAGAAATCGATCAGGTTAAGTAAAGACATTCAGGAATGAAGATGGATTAGTAATAGGGATGAACATTTTAGCAAACCTTTCACCACCAATCTGAACAATATTACTAGAGAGTCTTGGCTGAGCAAACAGTTCTGTGTCAACACAAAATCTCTTTGTGTGTTTGTTTTGTGTTCTACATGGAATTGTTCTAGTTTACTGAGAGCTGATCAGAGGTCAGAGGTCATTCACAGTAAGAGCTTCGGTACTGTACTGACACAGATCTGACGTCAGCTCGGAAAGATCATTATTTTACTCAATAATATTAGTGCAAAGAAACGTGACATCACACATCAGCTTATACTATGATCTAGAACACGGTAAACATTTTCTTTGACACCGTGTCTTAAAGTTAATTAATTTTATTCAATGCACATTTAAAGCCTTGTTGCTCTCGGTTTACTTGTGCATATTGTTTTTCATCTATTGAACTTTGTAATCATGTTTGAAAAAGCACAAAGATAATAATGTTCACGTTTCTCGTTCTGGACTCATCATTGGACCCCCACCAGGTCAGTGATGGCAGGAGCAAACACCATCAGCTCCTGATACTTCTGAAAGAACAGAGCGAGACGCGAGAAATAACTGTCCTCATGATACGGCAACTTCTTCTTCTTTAAAAACTGAGACACTATGGGCTTCACCTGAGTCACAGTGAGAGAGAGAGGATATGAAGTTACATCATGATCCATCCATCCACACACACACACACACACACACACACACACACACACACACACACACACACACACACACACACACACACACACACACACACACACACACACACACACACACACACACACACACACACACACACACACACACACACACACACACACACACACACACACACACACACACACACACACACACACACACACACACACACACACACACACACACACACACACACACACACACACACACAGTCAACAATAGAAAAAGGAAACTACCAAATCCAGCGATAATAAAACAATAGAAACTTGGGGTATTTCAGACTGTTAATAACTGCAAATCAATTTGGGACTCAAGATTTAAACCGAAAGGTATTCTATGTGCACACTTAAATATACGAAGTATCAAGTTTTAAAGTGATCATGTCCGCCACCTAATTACTGATTCTAATGTTAATTCTTATGCCTTTCTGAGACATGGCTTAAGGAAACTTCACACTCGGCAATAATATCTATACCTGGTTATAAAATGTAAAGACGTACAGGGTTCCAAGGGAGAGGGTGTCATGATTTATGCCAAGGACACTTTTAATAGTAATGAAATTCATGTCATAGATGAGAATGCTTTTGAATTTATTGGTTTAAATGTAACTTTGTCACCGCAAATTTCTTATATTCTTGTGGTTATTTATAGACCTCCTTCATCTAATGCAGATTTTTATGAAAAGTTGGACAGTTTATTAAACCAATTTAATCTTGCAAAAGAACGTATAATGTTAGGTGACCTGAATGTTAATTGGGAAGTTGAGCAAATCAGGAAAAACTTGAAAAAGGTAATGGATAAAATGGATATGGCTCAGGTGATTAATGGCGCTACGAGAATTACAAACTCTACGAGCACTCAAATTGATTTAGCTTTTACAAATAGGCCAGAAAGGATTTTGAAATCATATAATATGCTTGCTGGATCTCATAATGGTCACCAGAAAATTAAATACATAGCGTTTTAAACATTTGCCAGCCACAGAATCCTTTAGGATACCAAAGCAGGAACAACAAAACTTCATAGATTCAATCGATGATGTAAAGTGGGATTAATTACTCTCTGGCATAAACTTGGACAAGGATTGTTCTCAATTTTCTAATAAAATACAGCAAATTGTTAATCAATTTACACAGAAATTTAGATTACGAGCTAAAAAAAAAGTCCTTCCATGGTTAAATGAATCTGTTCTGAAATTGAACGAGATCATTCCTTGAAGCTGGCTGTAAAATCAGGATATATTAGTCATCAATTTATCTATTTTAGAAATAGAGTAGTTAGAGAAATAAGGAAATCTAAAGCTTACTTTTTATTACTGCTTTGAATTGTGCACGTTGAAATTCTAAAATAACCTGGCATTATATAAAAAAACTGACAGGTGAGTCCCACGAAAATAAGACAAAACAAATGCAAATTGAATTAAATGGAGACATTTTAACAGAATCCAAGGTATTAGCTGATGCCTTTAACAACTATTATGTTAAATCGGTATCATCGGAAGAACTTTATGATAAAAAAAAAAAAGAACACTTAGTGTCTGCAACACAGTCTTTCTTCAGAGCAAACATCACTGATACTAAAGTCATTGATATAATTAAAACATTAACACCTTCTAAGGCCAGGGATGTATTTGGTATGGAATCGAACATGCTTAAAGATTTAGGATCGGTTCTGGCTACTCCTATTGCTTCTATTATTAATCTATCTATTCCCAGTGGTCATTTTCCAAAGGCCTGGAAATCTGCTATTGTTACGCCAGTTTTTGGTCTATCTACCTCCTTGAATAACTACCCACCAATAAGCATTCTTCCGGCCATTTCTAAAATAGCAGAAAAATGGGTGGCTGAGCAGATTGTCCACTATTTAAACAGTAGCCTTGCAGTTTGGTTTTAGATCCAAACACTCCACTGAAACAGCTACGTGCCTTTTTATCCAGAAAATAAATGTTTCTCTTGGACAAGGAGAGAGTAGTACACAATCTGTACTAATTAACAACTGCAATTCTGAGTCTCTTGGGCTAACCACCGGGGTTCCTCAGGGCTCAATATTAGGGCCCCTCTTATTAAGCCTTTATATCAATGACTTGCCTAATGTTTGCTCTCAAGTAGAATGTTTAATTTATGCGGAAGACACTGTTCTATTTGTTCATGGTCGCTCTAAAGACATTGTTGCAGATCAACTTTCTAAAGCAATGACTCGTGTTACATCCTGGCTGCAGAAGAACTGCCTGCAGCTAAATATTTTGAAAACTGTAGGTATGTTCTTCAGTTAAACCAATAGAGCTTCATTTAATCCTGACATAATAGTTGCTGGAGAAAAATTACGAATCGTAAATCAATATAAATATCTTGGCTTAGTAATAGATTCACATCTCTCCTTTAAAGCCCATATTGAAAAATGATGTAAAATAATCAAGTTTAATCTTGAAAAATCTCGAAAGGACATGTCAACCGAAGCTGCACTAATTTTTTTACATTCCATGATCCTCAGTCACCTCAACCACTGCTTTACAAGTTGATCTCAAGCAAGTCAGAGCGCAAAAAAAGACCTTTGGAAACATTACACAAACAAGCCATTAAAACCATGGACAGAAAACCAAGGCACTATCATCACTGTGCAATTAAAAAAAACACAGCCTTTTAAACTGGAACATAATTCATAAGTTTTAAATCTGAATCTCATATACAAAGTGACACATGATTTGGCACCAGCTCCTCTGTCTGAGTTCATCAGCCAAAGAAACAGTTCTGAGCACGTTACTTGAAGATTGTGTCATCCCTCTGAGCAGGAGCGTTTTCAGTCGCTCGGCCTGGTCAGTGAGGGGCGCTACTGAATGGAATTCTATAGCTGAGGAGGTTAGACCGCTCAACACTTATAAGGCCTTTACAAAAAATGTTAAATTTGGCTCATTAACAATTATTTCTGCCAACATTAAAAGCCGAGCCTATTGAGCTGTATAATATATTTGATATACTATAGCCTTTTTGAAAAAGTGTTTTTTGTGTCTGATTATTGTAACAGGTAAAATGTACCTTCAGTTATTTTACAATGTCATTTATATTGTAGTCAGTTTGCCATAGACTTGTAAATGTATATTTTTGTTCGTATTTTAATGATTTTTTTGCATCTTGGCCAGGGGGCTACTGGTGAAAAACAGCCTTTTGGCTAATTCTGGCTTTTTTAACCATGTTTGTTCATGTGTTTTATGAAATTGCACTGTCCCCTTTTAAATAAACCATTAAATCAAATCAAATCAGACACCGACACACACACACACACACACACACACACACACACACACACACACACACACACACACACACACACACACACACACACACACACACACACACACACACACACACACACACACACACACACACACACACACACACACACACACACACACACACACCTTCAGGCACATGTTGTCAGACAGGTATGGAAACAGATGATGCTCTACATGACAGCTGATGAGCGAGTGGCCGAAGGTCCAGTCAAGCAGAGGGTTTCTGTGAAGGTTCAGTACACCGTGGGTCATCTGAAAGATCCTTTTAGGTCGACACGTTGATGAGAACATGGGCAGACCGATGTGCTGTACAAAGACATACAACAGCTGATGAGGACCGACAAACCCAAATGATGATAACTGGATTGTTTTTTAGTTGAACCCGTTTATCATCCTCTTTAAACTGGGCTCCCAAATTTGTTACAGACCCAAGAGACCACGAGATCCCACAAAAATGGTGAGAAACGTCTCAAAGGGGTTGGGATTTGACATCACAAGGCACACAAAGTGTGGGGATGTCCAAGATCATAACGGGCCTTTAAAATACTGTAAAGCAGAAGAAATACCTCAGAGGATTAACACAAAAGTACAATCTCTCTTTATACTGCCTGGGAAAATCATGCATGGATTGTTCTCTGCCCTTTTCAAACAGATGAACCCTATGAAGCTGTGAGCAGAAAAAG
>CM065672.1:9661295-9718795 GCA_033220385.1 Triplophysa yarkandensis
ACAGTGATTTCTTTGGTATCTTTGAGATGAAGATATGTGGGTTTATATGGGTTTACAAAAAGACTTACAAAGAAGAGATCATTTATCTTATGTCTATGAAGCTCATGACTCTTAACATTACAGAATAAATTTGTTCTGTCTATTGCTTTTATTTATATATAAATCACAGTAACAAATAGACTATTATCTCACTTCAATGAAGAAAACAGCCCAGAATTCGGTCCATGCCGGAGATTCGCTGAGTGCGCCGTGACTGGCCAGGTGTGTTCCTTTTACAGTGATGATGGCATGAGCCAATCCCATAATAATCAAACCCAACAGGAAATACAGTGGCTCAGATGAACCCAATAATAGAAATCCTGCAGAGAGAAACCAGACAAACACTTATTATCAAACACATTCTTGAACTCTGATTGGTCGATACATACTGATAAATATATGTAGATGCACCAGACATGACCGCCATCTCTGAACAGTCAACATTTCAGTTGTCACTCACCCTGAACATAAGTTTCTGCATTCTAAAATCACACACATTAAATGAATTGATTTTTTATGTCCCAATATGTTATTAAAAAATACGATATTACAATACGATAATTTAGCCGAACATTTGATTCACATTCTGCAGTTTATTTTCTTTCATCATCTCAAGACTTTGACTCCTTCACCGGAGCGGTGTCACCGGTTTCTTGCTGAAAGATGAGTCTGATCTGAGTGGTGCAGGAAACTGGATCTGCCCAACGGGAGGGGAGCACCCAAATCTAACCGGTAACCATAACAACCATCGCCACAGGTGTGCCAAAGCATTTTTGGACACGAACTCGGGTCAATGTCATGGGAGTTTACAAAGTTTTAAGAAGGCTGATCTAGAACTGTTCCATTTGGTTCTTATTCTGTTAAGGCGACGCTTGACCTCAAATCCTCCAGACATGTGCTCACACCCCTGAAGTGCAAGAATGAACAAGAAAATAAAGATCACTTTAGCTGAAAACACTCCCTAATCATAAAAATGACCCAAACTTTACATTCATAGAATCACAATCTCAAACATTATCTAGATTAGCTCTCATGTGTCAAGTCTCTCATGTAAAGGTTTTATTTATTTCTCAAAGGAAAATTTGCATTGTTGTAAAGAATAAGAATAGGAATCCATGGAAACTTGATCAAGTTCTGGTTTCCTTTATTGCACGGACATATTTGATAATACTAAAACTAATGTCACGCAACATGTAAAATACAAGCAGAAGTGTAAATAATTATACAGAAAGATCCTTCATTTTAATACATTTGTTGTGACACATTTTGTGTGTTTAGTACACTATTATTTTTACAATAGTAAACCTTTACAGCCAAGATATACATGACATCTTTTAAAACTTGCAATAACAAATACTAAAATACATTAGAGGAATAACTACACTTGATTTAATATACAATATATTAGTAAAATACAGAAGTTAGTCCAATAAACAATAAACATGAACCATTAAAATGTTCAGCTTTTCCAGAAAACAATTCTCAAACAAATACATGTAAGCAGAATCTCATACAGAACTATACATGTGAAATGCAGAATGTGTTTACCTGCAGGTACAGAGAGGAAAGCTGAGGTCAGGATGCTGCAGTCCAGTCCTCTTCTCTCCCACCAGCTGCTCTCGCTCATACTCTTCTGCACCAGTCTCGTGAGCTCCATCATCAGAGTCTCCTGCTTCACAGACACATGCCCCGCATCCCCATCCAGTACAGAGTCCCAGTGTCCTCCTCCATCCCGGGAAAAGATCTGTCTGGTGTCTGTGCTCCTCACTGGGATTTTCTGCATTACTGCACGAGCTTAGAGGGACAAGACACACATACAGAACACAGAGAGGAGAGGCACTTAAATGCTGACTGCACCAAAAGCCTATCTCTCTCTCTCTCTCTCTGGTCTCTCTCTCTCTCTCTCTCTCTCTCTCTGGTCTCTCTCCCTCTCTCTCTCTCTCTGGTCTCTCTCCCTCTCTCTCTGGTCTCTCTCTCTCTCTCTCTCTGGTCTCTCTCCCTCTCTCTCTGGTCTCTCTCCCTCTCTCTCTCTCTCTCTCTCTCTCTCTCTCTCTCTCTCTCTGGTCTCTCTCTCTCTCTCTGGTCTCTCTCCCTCTCTCTCTCTCTCTCTGGTCTCTCTCTCTCTCTGGTATCTCTCTCTCTCTGGCCTCTCTCTGGTCTCTCTCTCTCTCTCTGGTCTCTCTCCCTCTCTCTCTCTCTCTCTGGTCTCTCTCTCTCTCTCTCTCTCTGGTCTCTCTCTCTGGTTTCTCTCTCTCTCTCTCCCTCTCTCTGGTCTCTCTCGGGTCTCTCTGTCTCTCTCTCTCTGGTCTCTCTCTCTTTCTCTCTCTGGTCTCTCTCTCTGGTCTCTCTCTCTGGTCTCTCTCTCTGGTCTCTCTCTCTCTCTGGTCTCTCTCTCTTTCTCTCTCTGGTCTCTCTCTCTGGTCTCTCTCTCTGGTCTCTCTCTCTGGTCTCTCTCTCTGGTCTCTCTCTCTCTCTGGTCTCTCTCTCTCTCTCTCTGGCCTCTCTCTCTCTCTCTCTCTGGTCTCTCTCCTCTCTCTCTCTGGTCTCTCCTCTCTCTCTCTCCTCTCTCTCTCTGGTCTCTCCTCTCTCTCTCTGGTCTCTCTCTCTCCCTCCCTCTCTCTCCTCTCTCTGTCTGGTCTCTCTGGTCTCTCTGTGTCTCTCTCTCTGGTCTTTCTGGTCTCTTTGGTCTCTCTGGTCTCTCTCTCTATCTCTCTCTCTCTCTCTCTCTCTCTCTCCCTCCCTCTCTCTCGCTCTCTCTCTCTCTCTCTCTCTCTCCCTCCCTCTCGCTCGCTCTCTCTCTCTCCCTCCCACTCTCTCTCTCTCTCTCTCTCTCTCTCAGATGCTCTTGGCAGGAGTGTGCAGATGGTGCTGCAAGGGCACGTGCACAGACATCCCTGATACACAATGTATATTTTAATAAACACATTAAAACTGTAGAAACCTGACAGTTGTTTTTGTTTTAAAATACAATAGACATGTGGACAACATTTGTGATTTAAATTTGTAATATATGCATTATAAATTCAGGTTATTTAACATTACAATTATAAAATTATATCCGTTTAATGAAAATGATTTTTTGTTTTACCAGCAATGTGAGACCATTAACGGAAATGTATTTAATGGAACAATTAAGGTAACTTTCTGCAAAAAGTAAAAACAATTTACTTAAATGTTTTTGTATTTTGCTAATAGTTCCCTTATGAATAATTAAACTTTGTATTAACTCAACAGAGAACAAAGGAATGCTGGGAAATTTGTGGGTGATTCCACACTAGAAGATACAAATAACTGCAATAAGTACAGGTCCTTTCACTATTCCACTTGTTTATTCATATATTACCACAGATTCACCATTTGTCACTGAATATTTTGGCATTTGGCAGACCCCCAAAAATAAAAATGTGAAACAAGAAATTCGATTCTGCTTTGAAAACGAAGCATACAAACCTAAGTTCTCATTTGCAAAACATATTAAATGGCAGTATTTTTCCATCATGATAGCTGCTTAAATGTGACTTAGACCCATAAAATATACTGGGCGTTACCATAACATCATATAAAACATGCAATAAAAAAAAGAACTGATGGAAGAACAATTGAAGAGAAAATATTAAATGAACACAAGTAGGAAACAATAATTCCAATCATATGAAAAGAAAATTTGTGAAATAGTCTGAAAATAAGGTTGAGAACAGGAGGACAACCGCAAGAGAGAGAAGTAGAGAATAATGTACATGTTAGTAACAGGGGTGGATGTGTGTGCTTATATGAGGGAGATAAAGTAACAAGAGTTATATCAGCTTTCAGTAGATCAGCCATTAAAACCAACGAGAAGAGAATCCAGAACAAACATCTGAAAATCCTCCTGTCAATAACATATAACACACACTCCCAACCTTTTTATTAAAAAAACATCTTTCGTATAAACTCAAACCCTCAAATCAGCTTTTGTGTTTGTACTGAATATTACACATCATGTAAACATGAATTTAAATGCTGGGTTTTAGCAACATCCTTCACTTAAATTAGTAGAAAAAAACAACTGAGCATAAAAAAACTAAAAAATAAGGATTAATACATTTTATGGGTAGAAATGTTCGTATCTCAAACCAGAAGCCGCAGCATTGCTGCCCACTGCTCCGGTGTGTGTTCACTTACTGTGTGTGTGTTCACTTACCGTGTGTGTGTGTGTTCACTTACCGTGTGTGTGTTCACTTACCGTGTGTGTGTTCACTTACCGTGTGTGTGTGTTCACTAACTGTGTGTGTGTGTGTTTTTATTTACTGTGTGTGTGTGTGTTCATTTAATGTGTGTGTTCACTAACTGTGTGTGTGTTTTTATTTACTGTGTGTGTGTGTGTGTGTTCATTTACTGTGTACTGTGTGTACAAATCCAAGTATGGGACACTATACTTGGCCACTCGACACATCCTTTCACTTCACATATGGTATTACCACCATACTGTAACGCATTCTAACTTTACTATTAAAATATTAAATAGAAGAAATTTACTGTGAGCATTTAACACACTAAATTAATAATTTGACAAAGAAACTGATTGATATGCATTCAAATATTTAAGTTAGTATCATATTTAGAATAATTATCTAAGGTAACAATATTGTGCAAATTCATTAAAATGAGACTGTGGGAAAATAACTTCTGTTGTGGGAATAGTAGGGCTGTATGTTTTATCACAACCACAGAGAGCATAAATATGATCTTGACCTGAATAATGAAAATTGCATAAAATATCTTATGTATAAATAAATCAATTAAATATGGCTAATGAGAGACATAACTAATATATTTTTTGCAGGCAGTGATGTTTAAACACACACTCATTCACAGCACCGTGTCCTGCATGTCACCCGCTCGGTCCAGCACATGACTGCGTCTGCCGCACGCGTCCAGCAGTTTTTTGCGGGGTCCTAGAGGTACGTGGATGCTGATGAGATCCTGCTCGGAACAGAGGAGCAAGGCATCTAAATCCATCTGCTCCCGACGGAAGATAGAAAGAAAGTCACTGAGACCCTGAGATACTAAGAACACTTCTAAAGGAGCCGATGAAGGCTGCTGTTCATCATCTTCCTCCTCCAGACCTAGATCTCCTTCTTCCCATGGCAAATCCTGCAGGACACCACAGACATTCACTCTTTCAACAGATCCAGATTCAAATCATTAATTCAAATCATGATTCATTGATTCATACCTGTAAGTTTCTCTCCTGAAGACTCAATGAGCTATCGACACTGATTTCATCCAGACTGGGCGATCTAAGTGGCAATCTCCCTCTCAACCGGACATTTGGTGCCCGTCCCACCGGCTCGCTCCCAGCCACGCTGCCCTCATCCCGTCCCATGTGGAACAACCCATCAGTCACGTAATTCCTGCGGAACACCATAGTGCCTAGTCCCGGTCGGTTGAAGAGAGAGTCCCGACCCGAGTCTGTGCTAATTTCAGAGTAAGCAGCATCATACAGGCCGGGGTCACTGAGCGCTCGGGAAACAGTGTCTACATCATCATGTTCATCCGGCCTGATGTCCTGTTTGCCGGAAAACACATTACGGATGTTGAGTCTGGGGTTGGACTGCTGCCGTGGGCTGACGTATGTACCCTGCTTCAGAAACATCACATCATTGCCCAGCTGGAGACCAGAGAGGGAGCGAACACTCCTCCGTCCGTCTTCTGAAATCTTGAACGTCCCGTCTCCTTGTTTCTTCTTCTCCAGGCGCCGCTGGATCTTGGTTTTGCCTCTTGCCGTGGATTGAAGTGTTGCCTGTGGATAGTAGTTTATAAATTCATATTTATAATAAAATGTACGTGAAATAAAAAATCGAAACGTATGAACTTTACCTGTGAGTACGTCATGGAGTCAAGGGTGTTGAACTGCGGGAGCTTGCGGCTCATTGTGCTGCTAAAACTGCTGAAGCTCATGGTGTCCAGTGCATCTGCTGCAGACGTCTCTCGTAAGAAACGCTTCTCCAGGCGCTCGTGATGTCTGCGCTGGAGCTTCTCACAATTCTTTATGCGTTTCTCTGCGGCACGGAAAGCCCGGTCTTTCAGTTTGCTCACCAGTTTGGGGTTGATGGTTATCTGCTTGGCAGCGATTGAGTCTAGGTATCGGACACAGTCCATGTGACCTCTGCTGGCTGACATGTCCAGAGGCGTGTGAAAGTCGTTGTCCAAGCACCAAACGTTTGCTCCGAATGACACCAGAAACGACAGGCAGTTCAGATGACCATTCGCTGCAGCCAGATGAAGGGGTGTATTTCCCCAAATATCACATTTGTCTGGATCTCCTCTGGAGACAGAACAATAGAAAGTTATAATTTTGCAATTCGTTAAGGGACTTGAAATCTAATAATAGGAAGCATCTTATTGTTTATTGAAACTGTATTGTAAACATGACTCTAGATTTTTTGAGAAATGTCATGGTTCTGGATCCATAGGAGTTCAATGAGGTGCAATTTTGATTAGCTTCCAACTTTCTTCCAATTATCAATTATTTGGAACGACATAAAGGTAATAAGTAATGTCATTAAAATCAATACTCATATCTGGAGGTAAGGTGAACTGCTTATACTGTGACTATTTCCAATAGAACAGCCTTCAAAGAGATATAAAAATGCATGGATTAGTTAACTAAAATATATTCAAAAATGGTTTATTAAAATAAAATCAATCAATCAATCAATCAATCTTTTATTTGTCACAGACACTGTTACATGCCGTGAAATGGCACCCCTCGGACCATGAACACATATCACATTCAAGGGAAGACAGATCCGAGAGGTAGTAAAGAGAAAAAGGAACAACATGATACACAAGGAAAGATGGCTCAAAAAAAGAACCCCTCTCAGACTGTCCTACAGTAGGGCAGTGTGAGACCCGGGAGACAAAAAAGCCCTTGCATTAAGCACATAAACTGGACATGACATTGCAATCGGGAGGGGACAGGGAATGAGGTGTCCAATGTGGGCAACGGCCATCTGCCCCTGCAGCTATGGAGTACAGCGCTGGATCCAGACCCGCCTGCCCACACCAGAGGAGATAAGCATGCGAAGGCGTGGGATGGGGGTAGAGGTAAAGTCCTTGGAATGGGTACAGGAAATCAGAGAGTCTCATTATCTTGTTCTCGTGGGGGTTGCTTATCTTCAGCACAGGCCTTGGCCAAGGCTGTCTGAAAGGGTTGTCGCCGAAAACAAATTCTTCTTAAAATTTGGGACGATATCTGCTAGTTTTTGCAGTTATCTAATGTCCATCACTGGTCGCCATTTCAGCCAAAAAATAAAACATTGGGTTAACAAAATAAAACTTGAAACAGTTTAACTGACTAAAATGAATAATATATTAAAAATATTTGTTATAGCATAACATGTAACAAAAGCATTTAACAAATTTGTAAATAAAAGAAACAAACAAAAATCTAAAAAGTTAAAATATTTTTTTTGCATGACGAATCTAAAGCTGTATGTCAACCGTGGTCTAATTCATGTTGTTAAATTGTGAGAGTCGTGTGTATGTGTTCTGGCATGTGTAAAGGTGTTATTCTGAATACGTAACATGATGCTTTAAAGATCAACTTACAGACTGTTAAACTTAACATATGCATACACCCGTGACACATCAGGTTTGTGTTCTCATCTCATGATGAGAAACTATATAACATTCATCTACCTCCAACACCAACCAACTATCATTTTACCAACCATCACCTACCAACAATATGAACACAAATTTGTTCAGCTCGTGTTTCATAAATGATGTATTCATATTTCATTTTGGTTATGGTTGAACATTTAACACCCAAGAGCACAGCATGTCCTGCCGATGAGACAGCACGTGCTTTCCTCAACACATCAATATCACATTTATTGATCTAGAGCTGTATAAATAAAACAGAAGATTTTAAAAATAAGAGGTAAAAGCTGTAATACTGGACACTAGACACATGACACTGGAAAAATACATTTACTAGATATTCAGTTTATAATAAAGTATTAACAAAATAGGTCAACTTTAACTTAGAAAAGGCCAAAATGTCTGCCCTTCTAATAGATAAAGCGAGACTTCACCAAAAATGACAAATCTGTCATGATTTGCAATAAAGAAGATACGTTGAAGAACGTTGGGAACCGGACAGAAAAGACACATATTGGCGTGCATTGGTTTAGTGTCCTTACAATAGTGATGCTTCAGATGTGCAGTTATCAACATTCTTCAAAATATCTAATTTGTGTTCTGCATGTGAAAGTCAAACGGATTAAAATTATACATCGCAGATTTCTGTATTTGGTTTAACTACGCTTTTCCCACAGACGAGAACTGTCCATATCAAGGCTTGTTCAACCGTGTGCTAACAGGACATCTAGAGCAAGGTCACCAAATCCAAGCATCACAACACAATAACGTGATGTCTACACTTCATAAAATCACACGTCAGAGGATTGAAAGCAAAACTGTAGTGTGCATCTGTGTTGACATTTAAGTGTAAATGTTAACAGGCGGACAAACGGAGACAACGAATCAACTTAATTCATCATGTTGACCTTTAAGTGCTATAAACCCCCCCCTCTCTGGTCTCTCTCTCTGGTCTCTCTCTCTCTGGTCTCTCTCTCTGGTCTCTCTCTCTCTGGTCTCTCTCTCTCTGGTCTCTCTCTCTCTCTCTCTGGTCTCTCTCTCTTTCTCTCTGGTCTCTCTCTCTCTCTCTCTGGTCTCTCTCTCTCTCTCTGGTCTCTCTCTCTCTGGTCTCTCTCTCTCTCTCTGGTCTCTCTCTCTCTGGTCTCTCTCTCTCTCTCTCTCTGGTCTCTCTCAGTTTATCTATAAAGTAAAGTGTTGTGACTGTCTGTCAACATAAATCCAAATATCTCCTTTGGACATTGATGTACAGCACATTCTAAAGCAGTGAATCAGTGCAGACACATTAAAAAGAAAGAGAATAGTCAGAGAGAGAAACCGATATATTCACAGTTCAGATCTGGTGATGTGTGGCAGAACTCTGATTAGAGAACAGTGGAGGTGATTACATTGAAGAACATTTAGCTTCTATTACTAACCCTGACATAAGATAACATGAGGGTGATTCAGATCTCATTACCTTAAGACTAATAGAACAAAGCTGAACTCGACGGATCCAACCTGCTCACACATCAGATATACAACACTGAACACACACCCAGAGAAGTGAACACACACACAACACTGAACACACACCCGGAGAAGTGAACACACACACACACAACACAACACTGAACACACACCCAGAGAAGTGAACACACACACACACACACACACACACACACACACACACACACACACACACACACACACACCACACTGAACACACCCGGAGAAGTGAACACACACACAACACTGAACACACACCCGGAGAAGTGAACACACACACAACACTGAACACACACCCAGAGAAGTGAACACACACACACAACACTGAACACACACCCAGAGAAGTGAACACACACACAACACTGAACACACACCCAGAGAAGTGAACACACACAACACTGAACACACACCCAGAGAAGTGAACACACACACACAACACTGAACACACACCCAGAGAAGTGAACACACACACAAAACACTGAACACACACATTGAGAGGTGAACACAAACACAACACTGAACACACCATGAGAAGTGAACATACACACACAACACTGAACACACCCAGAGAAGTGAACACACACACACACACACACACACACACACACACACACACACACACACACACACACACACACACACACACACACACACACACACACACACACAACACTGAACACACACCCAGAGAAGAGAACACACACACACAACACTGAGCACACACCCGGAGAAGTGAACACAAACATAACACTGAACACACCCGGAGAAGTGAACACACACACAACACTGAACACACACCCAGAGAAGTGAACACACGCACAACACTGAACACACACCCAGAGAAGTGAACACACACACACAAAACTGAACACAAACCCAGAGAAGTGAACACACGCACAACACTGAACAAACCTGAAGAAGTGAACACACGCACCACACTGAACACACACCCAGAGAAGTGAACACACACACACACACACACACACACACACACAGCACTGAACACACACCCAGAGAAGTGAACACACACACAACACGGAACACACCCAGAGAAGTGAACACACACACACACACAACACAACACTGAACACACACCCAGAGAAGTGAACACACACACAACACGGAACACACCCAGAGAAGTGAACACATACACACAACACAACACTGAACACACACCCAGAGAAGTGAACACACACACACAACACTGAACGCACACCCAGAGAAGTGAACACACACACACACACACACCACACTGAACACACCCGGAGAAGTGAACACACACACAACACTGAACACACACCCAGAGAAGTGAACACACACACAACACTGAACACACACCCAGAGAAGTGAACACACACACAACACTGAACACACACCCGGAGAAGTGAACACACACACACACACACACCACACTGAACACACCCGGAGAAGTGAACACACACACAACACTGAAAACACACCCGGAGAAGTGAACACACACACACACACACACACACCACACTGAACACACCCGGAGAAGTGAACACACACACACACAACACTGAACACACCTGAAGAAGTGAACACACGCACCACACTGAACACACCCGGAGAAGTGAACACACACACAACACTGAACACACATCCAGAGAAGTGAACACAAACACACAACACTGAACACAAACCCAGAGAAGTGAACACACGCACAACACTGAACAAACCTGAAGAAGTGAACACACCCACCACACTGAACACACACCCAGAGAAGTGAACACACACACACACACACACCCAGAGAAGTGAACACACACACAACACGGAACACACCCAGAGAAGTGAACACACACACACACACACACACACACACACACACACACACACACACACACACACACACACACACACACACACACACACACACACACACAACACAACACAACACTGAACACACACCCAGAGAAGTGAACACACACACAACACGGAACACACCCAGAGAAGTGAACACACACACACACACACACAACACAACACTGAACACACACCCAGAGAAGTGAACACACACACAACACGGAACACACCCAGAGAAGTGAACACACACACACACACACACACACACACACACACACACACACACACACACACACACACACAACACAACACTGAACACACACCCAGAGAAGTGAACACACACACAACACGGAACACACCCAGAGAAGTGAACACACACAACACTGAACACACACCCAGAGAAGTGAACACACACAACACTGAACACACACCCAGAGAAGTGAACACACACACAACACTGAACACACACCCAGAGAAGTGAACACACACACAACACGGAACACACCCAGAGAAGTGAACACACACAACACTGAACACACACCCAGAGAAGTGAACACACACACAACACGGAACACACACAGAGAAGTGAACACACACACACACACACACACACACACACACACACACACACACACACACACACACACACACACACACACACACACACAACACTGAACACACACCCAGAGAAGTGAACACACACCCAGAAAAGTGAACACACACCCAGAGAAGTGAACACACACCCGGAGAAGTGAACACACACAACACACCTGAAGAAGTGAATACACACACAACATGGAAAAAACAGCCAGAGAAGTGAACACACACACACACACACACACACACACACACACACACACACACACACACACACACACACACACACACACACACACACACACACACACACACACACACACACACACACACTCTTAATTTACATAAGAAGATAAGAACATGAGCAGATTTGTGACCAGGACAATAATTAAATAATAAAAGAATAAATGACAGAGCAGTGATGATCGTCCGAACAATGGCAGACCAGAGATCTCTCTTACAGAAATAAAGGGGCGTGTCGTCTCCAACACAACCTTATAAAGACGACATAAGAACGGAGTGAATATAAGCGCACGGACCCTCTGGCCAGCACCAGTCGGAGCGCCGCGAGGTTTCCGTGATGCGCGGCCCAGAGCGTCGGCGTCATTCCGTCATCGTCCGGTGCGTTGAGTTCTGCACGCGTCGCGTCTCTCAGCAGCTCCGCGTGTCCGTCACGAGCCGCGCGGTGATATCTGTCAGTCATGCCGGCGGCGGAACGCGTTCGCACGGATCACAGACGAACATTCATCGCTGTTTCCCCCGCGGGTCTCCCACGCGTCTGAGTCCCGCACGGGAACGGAACGCTCGCTCGGTTGCTAGGGGAGGAGTCGCGGTGTGACCACGCCCACCCGAGAGCTGCGGTGACGTCACCTGGACGGATTTTGATATTAAAGATTAAAAAAACACTTTAATCATTGTTAAGAGATAAAACATTTTTGTGATTAATCGTGTAAAATAACAAAAGAGATAAAGACGAGATTCCTGAAGTGTTAAATCAAACAACTCTTGACTGTTCTTTATTGACAAAATATTTAATCTTTTATATATTTATATGTTTAATCTTTTATACATGTGAATATGTAATCTTTTATATGTTTAAGTATTTAATCTTTTATATATGTGAATATTTAATCTTTTATATATGTAAATATTTAATCTTTTATATATGTGAATATTTATTCTTTTATATATGTGAATATTTTATCTTTTATATATGTGAATATTTAATCTTTTATATCTGTGAATATTTAATCTTTTATATATGTAAATATTAAATCTTTTTTATATGTGAATATTTAATCTTTTATATATGTAAATATTTAATCTTTTATATATGTGAATATTTAATCTTTTTTATATGTGAATATTTAATCTTTTATATATGTAAATATTAAATCTTTTTTATATGTGAATATTTCATCTTTTATGTATGTGAATATTTATTCTTTTATATATGTGAATATTTAATCTTTTATATATGTGAATATTTAATCTTTTATATATGTGAATATTTAATCTTTTTTATATGTGAATATTTAATCTTTTATGTATGTGAATATTTATTCTTTTATATATGTGAATATTTAATCTTTTATATATGTAAATATTAAATCTTTTTTATATGTGAATATTTCATCTTTTATGTATGTGAATATTTATTCTTTTATATATGTGAATATTTAATCTTTTATATATGTGAATATTTAATCTTTTATATATGTGAATATTTAATCTTTTATATATGTGAATATTTATTCTTTTATATATGTGAATATTTAATCTTTTATATATGTGAATATTTATTCTTTTATATATGTGAATATTTAATCTTTTTTATATGTGAATATTTAATCTTTTATATATGTAAATATTAAATCTTTTTTATATGTGAATATTTCATCTTTTATGTATGTGAATATTTATTCTTTTATATATGTGAATATTTAATCTTTTATATATGTGAATATTTAATCTTTTATATATGTAAATATTAAATCTTTTTTATATGTGAATATTTCATCTTTTATGTATGTGAATATTTATTCTTTTATATATGTGAATATTTAATCTTTTATATATGTGAATATTTAATCTTTTTTATATGTGAATATTTAATCTTTTATATATGTAAATATTAAATCTTTTTTATATGTGAATATTTCATCTTTTATGTATGTGAATATTTATTCTTTTATATATGTGAATATTTAATCTTTTATATATGTAAATATTTAATCTTTTATATATGTGAATATTTAATCTTTTATATATGTAAATATTTAATCTTTTATATATGTGAATATTTAATCTTTTTTATATGTGAATATTTAATCTTTTATATATGTAAATATTAAATCTTTTTTATATGTGAATATTTCATCTTTTATGTATGTAAATATTTAATCTTTTATATATGTGAATATTTAATCTTTTATATATGTGAATATTTAATCTTTTATATATGTGAATATTTAATCTTTTATATATATGAATATTTAATCTTTTATATATGTAAATATTTAATCTTTTTTATATGTGAATATTTATTCTTTTATATATGTAAATATTTAATATATGTGAATATTTAATCTTTTATATATGTGAATATTTAATCTTTTATATATATGAATATTTAATCTTTTATATATGTGAATATTTAATCTTTTATATATGTGAATATTTATTCTTTTATATATGTAAATATTTATTCTTTTATATATGTGAATATTTAATCTTTTATATATGTAAATATTTAATCTTTTATATATGTGAATATTTAATCTTTTATGTGTGAAAAAATGTAATCTCATATATAAGTAAACATTAAATGTAATATATATGTAAATATAAAAAATTGTATATATGTAAATATTGAATCTTTTGGTAAAATTATTTTGAAATACATTGTGAGGATGTTTTGGAACTCAAAATAAAATAATGAAAGTATAAACAATAGAGTAAAACAATATTTTTATTTCATCGTGTGTGTGTGTGTGTGTGTGTGTGTGTGTGTGTGTGTGTTGTGTGTGTGTGTGTGTGTGTGTGTGTGTGTGTGTGTGTGTGTGTGTGTGTGCCCGTGTGTGTGTTTGTGTGCCCGTGTGTGTGTGTGTGTGTGTGCGTGTGTGTGTGTGTGTGGGCACGGAGCAGTGGGCATCAAACGGGGGGTTTTGTGTCTTGCTCATGAGACTTCTGTCATCACCTGTCAGCCCTGGGAATTGAACCGGTGACCTTGTGATCTTAGCACTAGGCCATGTCTGCCCCCCAAAGTGT
Organism: Triplophysa yarkandensis; assembly: GCA_033220385.1. Lineage (NCBI taxonomy): Eukaryota > Metazoa > Chordata > Actinopteri > Cypriniformes > Nemacheilidae > Triplophysa > Triplophysa yarkandensis. The sequence goes on from CM065672.1 coordinate 9,676,161, forward strand.
ATCAATATCAGTGACTGATGCCATCTTTCACATGTAATGATGCCAGAAAAACAGCTCTTAAAAACATCATTTGTGAATGTCACTAAACAATAAAGATGTTTGTCATGGCATACTGGTCTCTTTAATAAAATGATTTCAGTGTGTACTTATTCTTATCTTGCTTTCAACCCCTATGACACACCCACTTCTATTTTATGATGCATTCATTCACTCACACACACACACACACACACACACACACACACACACACACACACACACACACACACACACACACACACACACACACACACACACACACACACACACACACACACTTAACACTTAACCATCACAGACAAAATTCGGCATTTTTATATTGGTGTAAAATAATTGTTTAGTGTGATTGTTTTGTGTGCATGTCCTCATAATGTGGGGGTGTGGCCTTAAACCTGAATACACAACACAATATAAAGTCTTTGTTTCTTCATAATGTAGGACACAAAAGTTCACAGATGCACACACACGATTTCAGACACACTCAAGCTTTAGAAAGTGACACTTGCAGGCAGAGATGGTAGAAAGCTCAGAACTAGAATTATCTTCAGTGGATCACAAAAAACATTTGGACGGTGATGAAGAATCAGCCGTGTCTTCAGATGATGATGGTCAGGAGTCTGTTGTGTTGTGGGTTCCCAGTGGACGTGGGTTCATCTCTGGGCTGCTTGGACTCAATATAGTGCTCTTCGGTGGATCTCTAGTTACAGGAGATGCTTTCCAGCCGGTGAGATTTATGGATCCTGTGGTGTTTGTTTTGGTACTGATGATGTTGAGTTTGATGTGGATGCTGTGGTACCTGCTGTGGGCTCGTAGACAGCCTGGTGTCAGCCCTCACACGGATCATGACGCCGGAGGTGCTACTATCACAGGTAACAGCTATTAAACCTCAACACTTATGTTCAGGATTCTCAGAGAAATCACATTATTTGAATAATTTTTGGTCGTAAGTGATGAAAATTGTTCTTAAGAGAAAAAACAGGATTTTTTTTATCATTACATCCACCATAAGAATAGAGAAGTTTATTAAAGCATTCTTATAATAAACTTATATAAACTTAAAATACACTTAAATGCTGTAAAAGTATAACATTGATTTTAGTATCCTTATAATATAAAGTATACCTTTACATATACTTGACCTTTACTTATAAAAGTGATCTTCAAGTATACTCCTTTTTCACAAGGGCTTCGCCGAGAAGTTGTGTAAATAACAGGATCTCGAGGGTTTGTGGGAACTGTGTTGTTTGTCTTAAATCAGGTGCAGCTACACAACACACGGCTTTATCGGACACACCTTTAATAATCTCTAATGAGCTGATTTATGATCCAAACTGTGTGCTGTAGCTGAGACTCAAGGGAAAAGGTTGAGAATAAAGAAATGGTTTGTTGTACTTTACAAAATGTCATCTCAATGTCAATGCTGAAGTGTCTTAAAGAAAGAAGCTTCCAAAATGTCCAACTTAAAAGAAATGAGGTCTCACTGAATTGTTAAATATGTATTTAGATCTGTGTCTCTACAATCATAAAATTGTGTAATCTGGCACTTTGAAAAACAATTTAAGGAAGCTTGGCAAAAATGCACGTGAACACACAAGCAAATCTTGAAGGTCAACACAATGATAAAATAATAAAAGCGTGCCTAACATAAGATTGTTTTCTACGCTGTTTTGGAAATAGAACCCATATTCCCTACAGATATTGCAAACATTTTTACTCTGTGTTTGTGTATCAGGGGTCCTGATGATGTTTGCGGGTTGCAGTCTCTTATTGTGTGTATTCATGATGGGTTACAACATTGTCTTGAGTTCGTGCCTCTCGACCGGTAAACTTTTATTACCCTTCTTTGAGACACCGTTCCTGTTCCTGCAGGTGAGTAATATCACAGCCAACAAAGCAATCTAAACGAAGCCAAACCATGTGTGATCACATGTGTGTAATGTTGTCGGAGGGCTTTGTAGTTTTGCCTGTGTTTGTCTTTGATAAACATGTGTGTGTTTTGTAAGGTGACCTGATCTCATTCTTACAGACATATTTACTGTGGGCTCATTCTAAAGACTGTATTCACAAACACAGCATTCTCACCAGGTACAACCGTCCTGATGATGCTTTTAAATATGCGTTGTATTGATTAAATTACGATTTAAGTTTCTTTTATGTTAATGTTTGTGATGTCATGCAGATGCGGGCTGATGGTGATTTTAAGCACAGATGTGTTACTTTGGTTAAGAGCCGTCACAGAGGATACCATACATTTAGAGATTGAGATGGAGAAACAGATGAGAGAGGACATCAATAATACAGGTCAATTGACCTTTGACCTCCAAATGCTTTTCTTAATCTTTTATATGTCTGACATGTCGGACCCTTTGTTATTAAAGACTAAACGGTTTATAAAGGCTTTTAACTGAATGCTTTCGAAGAAAGAATCTACATTTTGACTTGACTAGACTTTTTACTTTGACTGAAATACATTTTTCAGGTTTCTGTACTTTGGTTTAGTGTTTCCACTAAATGACATCACTACATAATAAAGCACATATTTTACACTACTCAATTACTTTTACTCACTAAATTTATCAATGAATCTAATTTTACTCACTTAATAATTTTTTTCTTATATGTTCTGTATTAATAAAGTACCTTTCAAATCTAGATATTTTCCAGGGTTAACATTCTTAATTAATCGACGAGAAGTAAAAGTATAAGATAAATTAGAAATGCAATGGACTAAAACGTTTGATGTTAACTTTGCATTGTAGTGAAGTATAATTTTTCAAAATTGAAAACACTCTCATAAATGTCATTTTAAAATATACTTGAGAGTAAACAATACTTTAGTAGTGTACAAATATGCTTACGAAAACAAACAAACAGGCATTACTAGTAATCATCTTGGAACGCAACGATGGTACGGACTGACAGACGAAGAAACAGACGGATATACACTGACAGACACTTGGAAAGAAAGCCAAACAGACAGACAGACTGAGAGTCAGACAGACATATAGATAGGTATACAGCCAGATGAAGAGATGTAATAGAAAATAAAAAGACCCACTCCCACTGTTTCAGATTTGGATAACGACACCATGTGCCGGTGTGCGGCTCAGCCCGGGTGCGTTGTTCTGAGGAAAGGCTATGAAATCTTGTACCCGTTCAACATGGAGTTTTGCCTTCTGGCTGGCTGTATGCTGTATGTGATGTGGAAGAACGTGAGTCGTCACATTACAGACCCACATCAAGCTCAAAAGATCACACTGAACGTGATGCAGCGTGGCGGGATTCTGTTGGGACCAGTGCTGGGTTTACTGGTTCTGCTGACGGGGAGCACTGTCTTTGTGCTCTATCAGCTGTGGGTCGGTCAACAGGACCGTCGTGACACGGCCTTCCTGCTGTTCTACAGTTTCCACCTGTGTTTGATTCCACTCATGGTGCTGAGCTCTTTAACAGGTGCGATAATACAGAGAACTCAGATGATGGCTCACATGAACAACGATGATGTAAACCACGAGCTGGCACAGATGAAAAATCCCACCCGCAGTCTGGATGTGGCACTGCTGCTGGGCTCAGCATTAGGACAGCTTTCTGTCTCCTATCTGTCGCTGGTGGCCGGCCTGTCCCTGGGGCCCAACGGCATCATGGGAAAGCTGGACCTTTCGTTCTCCATCCTCAGTCTGCTGGAGCTTCTGGTGCAGAATGTGTTTATTATGCAGGCTCTGCAAACACACGGTCATGCCAAGGACCTGGAGAACAACTCCAACCGCAAGAAACCAGCCGGAGGACACAGAGAGAAAAACATTATATATAAGGTTTGCTTCCCTCACAGGATTACAATACAAAGCAATTATTCACTCTCACGTCATTTCGAGTCGTTTTTTGTCATACAATTGGGATAAATGTGTGTTTATGAATGTTCTCTTCAAGTATTTATTTTTTAAGAAAATGATAAAGATTTGACGTAAGAGTTAATAATTTGAATAATTATAAAAGAACTGTTCATAATAGATTTAAAACCTGATTTATGTTCATAAGGGCAGCAGGGAGAGAGGGTCCCGGATCCATTAGGAAATGATGTCATCTTTGAGGATGGAAACATCACACCTGCCACAGCGACTGGCCCGCAGAAGGATGCTGAATATCCTCACTGGAGCAGAAGGATTATTAAAGAGATTTGTGTCTTCCTTATACTCTCCAACATCATGGTAAGAACCGAAATATAAAATAACCCGATATAATCACTTATTTCATTTTTCTAGACAAAACTCAAACAATTAAAGTGCATCAAAGTTTAGAAGACAGAAATATTATTGTTACATTTTTTAGTTAGTAAATTTGATGTTGTTGACTTTGTTAAAGTTCAGAGGTAGTCACAGATCTCTGATGAACAGCAGAAAAATACAAAGTGTCAAATAAATTTAAAAGAAAAAATGAGATCAAATTAAGAAGAAATGGAAGCTTTTGTTTGTTGAAGACTTTTAAAAAACTCACAAATCTCACAAATTGTTTAGATTAAAGTTAAAAAAACTGAGCTCACATTTGTTAAGTCTAGTCTGAAAAAGCAATATGATAAAAATCATAATGAACTCAAACATTTCTCATCAAATCCTGATTATTTTTAGTCCCCGGGGTGTTGGTAAATGTATAGAAATCTGAGTATTGCATGTAGGTTTGTGTGTAATCTGATATTTTGTTGTGTGTTTGTGCAGCTCTGGGTCATTCCAGCATTTGGTGCTCATCCTCAGTTTGAGAACGGAGTCGGGAAACAGTTTTTTGGATTTCTGGCCTGGTTTGTGTTGATGAATCTGGGTCAGCCACTTATCGTGTTTTACCGCATGCATTCTGTAGGAGTCCTGATGGAGATCTTAATATCTGCATGATTCTAGCACACATACACTGTCACAAAAAGATCAAACATCATGTTACTTTTCACGTAGTTTTACTGCCATGTCATCTGATTGAAATTTAGAAAAGTTTGCAGGTTTGAGAAGAATCTAGTTTATTTTGTCTTGAATTTTAGATGTTCATGATACTTTCATATCAAAATGACTTTGCATTTTATATTACATATCTATCTACAATACAAAATAATTCTGAACTTGTCTCTTTGCATAATTTAACACAAATATCTCAACTTTATTTGATTATGGAGTATATGCAGTACTTATTTTGTTTTACCGTACAATTTAAATGTTTGTTCTTGAATAAACCAAACATCAAACAGAATTAAAGTTTCATTCTTTTATGCTATCAGTCTGTTTAAAGATGTTTGATATTTTTCAGGAAAATAAGAAAAACTGCTTATTTAGATTTCACTTTTTTGCAATGTGTATAAATACAAAAATATAGAAAATCAATAGTCCAGGAAGCATTCACAGTCGATATCCTGTTTTATGATTAAAGTGAATGTGGTGTTTATATACAGAAATGATTTATTACAGTAAAATAACAAAGATAAACAAATGATATAAACATAAAATATATATTTATGTGATCTGTTACCGGGTGTGTGTTCATGTCAAAGATTCAGGGACACATTAATAAAAATAAAACAATAGAAATGTTATCTTAATTAACTGTTCAAATTGAAATGTGATTGTTCTCATCGTGATTGTGAATGTTTCTAATGTGTTCTGATTGAAGGAATGAAGTGTTCTAGATGGTTGGTTTCGTTGCATTTCTTCCTTCAATCTTTAAATTCTCTGAATCTCAAAGAGTTTGACATCCGTGTCGTACCAAACAGGAGGATCCACGTTGCTGTAACAATAAAACAAAACCTTGTAAAAACGCAGACATCTAGCCCTACAAGTGAAACAGGTATTAAACTGTAAATATGGCTGATATTTGCTTGAGAAATAATAAGATAACATCTAATCAAAATGGCAATTAACAATTTTAAATTCTTTTTAAACACTTTTGGTCCCCTAGAGGGAGACCGAGAAATAAACAAATATTTATCATGTTTTATTAAGCCTAATATTAGAAATATTCCTAAACTGATTTAGATTACCGTAAGTAAATGACTCCCCACATGTACGTGCGGAACCACAGAGCTGTGCCTTCGTTGGCCTGATATCTTCGGATGAGGATGGGATGAGGAACCGGCAACAAACCCACCAGAGTTCCATGCTGTAGAAACTTAAGAATCTCAGACTCATCCGTCAGCCCTCTGCAAAAACCATAACGGCATCACAAGTACATTCAATATCCCCACAGACACGTTCACATGAGCTGAACCTGATATTTACTGTAGGTACATTCAGGCTGTGATGTATGTGTGACAACTGTGTGTATCAGTATCTTACTTGTCTATACAGATTTTCTCCACTTGTGGGACCAGCACCTGCAGAAGCCTCATTATCGTCTGAAGAGGAAGTTTACTCTTCCAGGAGAGGACCTGAAAGGTAACAGTTGGACGGATGAACAACCTGCATGAGATCTACATGTTGAAATTGTTCTGGATTTGCGCTTATGGATCTGGAACCGTAAGGGACAAATGTCCGCTGATATTCCTAAATAGAACTGAACCTATTATTTAAATGTTAAACTTATTAAAAATGTTTGTAAAGTCAAACAATAATATTCATGTGTTTTACAAACCCAATCAGGAGTTGGACCCCAGTCTGTGGTACAGGACACCCCAGTCTGCCTCTCATCACCATCTCCATTTAAAGACTTCAAAGGTCCAAAAGAAAAATCAAACAAAATCAATAACTGTCCATAGGAATGTAAAGGGGTTAAAGGTAAGAGGTCATCAGGAAGCTACACCTTATCATCTGTCCCTGAGGCTTGGACCGTTTGCTGAGTTGCCGAGCTGTGATCTGATTGGCTGTGCTGGAGTAATAAAGTACTTCCATCCTCAGACACCTGTGACTTCTCTGTTAGTTTATCAATACCTAAAACCCACAACAAAACCAGTTAAAACAACAATGTTGACATCCGTCTTGTGCAGAAACAAAAGAAGATATTTTGAAGAATGTAAATAACACTAATTCTAGCATAGGAACACAAAATCACCAAAACCTTTCTCAGAACATCTCCTTTTGTATTTTCACATACAAGTATATATGCCAGTGAGTTTTGCATTGAAATACTTTGAGATAGAAAGCTTTTCAAGAGTCTGTTACCCGGTGTTTTCTTGAGACTGGCATTCAGCGTGCCTGTTTGTACAGGTGTGGTTTTAAATAATCCCTCACGGGATGACATGTTGTTATTAGACTCCATGAAGACAGCATTACTGTTGCTTCTGGTTCTCTTCTGTAGCGCTTTTTGGATAGAGATGACGTCTGACGGCAGGTTTGCCAGATGGTGGAAGAGGCCGCGCTTGCGAATGATGCCGTAGACTAGATTATAGTTCCCTGATGTAGAAAATGTAGCGGTCATTACAAATCCAGGAGCTAAACACAAGTTATACAAATCTCACTTACCATCAAACTGATATTGGATGATGTTGTTGAAAACTTCAAGCAGAAAGAAAACCAGGTGATGGTTGAGCGGAGAGGAGAACAGAAACCAGCCGCTGGAAAAAACCTCAAGCAGGTGCAGAAGTTTGTTAGCTGCTACCATCGACAGACTCTTCAGATACGGAGACACTAAACCACAACACAGGTCACTTAACAAAAGAAAAGTCTCTTCGTTTATTCTCTTACAGAAATCTCACCGTTGACTATGATAGTGAGCAGACAGTCATAGAGCGGCTGCAGTCTCTGGTGTCCGCTGGTGATGATCTTATGGAAAACCTGACGATAGAAACATTTATTAAAGAATCTTACCCGCTTCCATGTCAAAGGATGATCAGTATGTATAGTATGTCCGCGGCTCACCACTATCAGCAGATCCGCGTGAGTACCAGCAAACACGCTGATGTCCATCGGCACACGCACACTGTACGGCTTATTGAGACGAACACCAAAATTCCTTTCACCGCTCAACAGCAGCATGATGAACACACCGATGTGCACCAAACCAACACGTGCTGAACACACACCCACACAGATGAAAAACGTTACGTTTATATCTTGTATCAAGCATGAACTAAAATGTATTAACACAACAGATTTTCTGGATTGTGTAACTCACACTGATTAGCTCGGGCATCGTTCAGATAATACAGAATTGGTACCAGTATCTCCAACACATCACTGCTCTTCAACACATAGAACAAAAACTTCTGAAACACAGAGAGGGACAATATGAAGATCTAAAGAGCACGGATGTGAAAATGAGCGCATGGTTCAGGCTCTGCACCTTGTTAAGATCACAGAGTTTCCAGAAGAGCACCAGCAGCTCCTGATGAAACTGGATCTTCTTACAGGAATGAGGCAGATATGTCTGCTGCAGCGGGTTATTCAACAGGCGACTGATCCCTCGCAAAATAAAATGAAAGTCCTAAAGAGTGAAAGAACGAGATTCATAAACATACAGACTGAAGGCGAATATGATACTGTGTGTTTTATGACAGCATCACCTCCTCTCGATGGATCCGGGATAGGTAGTTTACAAACAAATTCTCAACTCGTGTCACCTGAAACACACAGACACAAAATTCCAGACAGAGACTGACATGAACACGAAGAGGTCTGTGCTTGAAGTCTGGACAGTATTCTATAGGTAACAATCACATTTTCAAAAGTGTATGTCATTCAGGGGGAGAGATCCTGACCTGGCATCCCTCTGCCGGCGTCATGTCAGATTCGCTGCCATCGGGATCTTTGCTCAGATTGGAGCTGATGTTTGTGCTAGCTGTGATGTCACTGATATCTTGCTCTAATGAGACGATTAAGACCTGCAGTGCCAGCTCCGCTAATGCCCCCCGCTGGTCAGAGAACATCAGGTGGTTGTAAGGAACGCCGTATCCGATGGGATCGTACGCACACACCACGTTCAGGAGAGAGGTGAAGAGAGGAAGAGCGTGCCTAAAAGACACAGACAGAACACATAGAAAATATACCTATAGAGATTATGGCACTTTTAATATGCGAGCACCTGTACAGTGATTCCATTTTAAGAAAGTAAATCTCAGGAATACATGTACACTACACAACTAAAAGCGTTACCTGTTTTCACTCGAGCAAAAGAACAACACCCATGGATTTAATGCGTGTTTGTCAGATGGAGACTCATACATGTCTTCTGAGAAACATGTTAACAAAAGCTTCAATAACTCGGCCCTGAAAGACAAAGAGAGAGAGAAAGTTAAAGACATGATACCACCAAATTTGCATCCTTTCAACTGGTAAATGACATACTGTTAATTGTGTACTTCTATGACGACAGACACACTTGCGAGTGCCGCAAACAATTGTAATACCATCTATCTTCTAAAATGCATTCTATCCAACTGTATCAATATATGGATATAATACATTAAATGACCAAATACAAATGTCGTCACATCATTCTACATAAATCTCCATAATTGGAAAAAATGTTAAATAATATTGACCAGACGCATAAATGGGATGGAGCTCTGACCTGTTGGAGTCGTGGTTGTGGTTGAGGGGTGGAGTCTGAGCAAATCCAACTCCTGCTTCCCAGATAAACTCACAACTGTCTATGGACTGAATATCAACAGCTGGGTCCTGACACAGGAAACAGGGATCATATCATCTTTATAACCCAACTGATGGAGTGCAAAATTACCACATCACATGAAAGTAAAAGAGAGACAGAGAGAGAGAGAGATACCGCACTGGTCCTGGGGTTACGCTCTACAGTAAAATTTGGGCAGAACAGCAGATCGGCTATAGCTGTGAGGAGAGACTCGGCCAGAGGTCGCGTGGATTCATCATCACTTCCATCCTGCGTCCACAAACAAAAAACACATTCAAGCACATTTCCCCTGATGGCAAAAACAACACACAGTGTCAAATATGCTCCGATATTCATCAATGGATTGATTGATTGAGAAATCTGCTGTGTTCTGTGTTGAGACTATCTGAATAACAACAGGATATTCAATACCTTCCTCCTTCAAGACAAACACAATCAGACCAGTGTTCAGCATCCGTAACAGGAGAACACAAAAATGCACTTCAGGAAAAAGTCCAACCAGACTTACAAAACACAGAAGTTCACACAGCGTCTCAAAAAAACGGCCAATGCAACTCCAGTTCTGCGAGTGTGTGAACGTAAAAACTTCTCACCCCCGAGTTGCCAGCCTTGGGCACAGTGGACCAGAAGAATCCATGCCAGTCTGGATCTTCGAAGATGTACGGCAGAATCCGGGTGAGCAGACGAGCGCAGCTGAGCGCAATCTGTTGGTCTCTGTCACACACACAGCCGGAGTCTGCGTTCAACACCAGTCTCTCGACCACCTGGGAAAAACACAAACTCTTACACACATGCCAAGTTCTGTTCCGCCGTTAGAAATACAGGGGCTCATTCAAAAGCGTCTGCTAAATGACTAAATGTAAATGTAAATGTACCTTATAGCAGAGGGTTGCCAGATTGGAGGGTGACTCCTCTCTCACAGCACGGATCTCAGCAGCAGGAACCAATGCAAAAACATCCTGCGCTGTCAGATCCTCGTCGGCCCAGAACTGATCCCAGAACACATCATCGCAGGCCTCAACCGCCTATAACATGACACAAATGCACACACTTTACACGAACGCCTTTGATTTATATTTTATTAATTAAATGTTTTTTTATTTTTATAAATGTTTATCCATTTATTTATATGTTTAATGTTGACAGTGCACACATACATATATATTTTTTGATTAAGTAAAATATATCCAATAAACCACTTTAAATAAACATCGATATAAAAATCAATATAGCTTTAAAAATGCTATTAATAATGACAAAATTAAAGAAACAATCTATTTACTTAATATTGATTACACAATCATTGATTATTTAGCTTTGGAAATAACTTTAAAAATAAAACAAAGATAATATTTGGACACACATATTGAAATAATTATATATAAATAAAAATGTATATAAATGTACAATAATTTAAGCATAAATCATAGTAGAAGCTATCTAGAATAAAACCAAAGATGAACAAAATAAAGTCAATATATAAAGATATGAATGAACTTCTTTCTGCTCTAAAAGAATTTGAAGTTAGAAACTAAACTAAAAGTTAATGTTTGTAAAGTTATCAGCTGAATGTGACCCATCTGTTACACTTCAGAGAGTTGTTTGAACACTAATACTTCACATGATAGATATTTATAAACATGAGTATGAAATTAATACTATTAATACTTCACCTGTGTTTTAGTGGTCAGTTGTATGACAGCTTTTCTGAATTGAAGTTTAGAGTCGGAGTTTCCCATCTCATGAAGTCCAGCTGTCCTGCTCACTGTCACGCTGAAGCTCATGAATATTCATCACAACGTCATGACGTAGCCTTTGTACGTCACCTCACACACGTGTACGTGCCCTAATTAATACCAACGAGCCACGCCCCTACGTGAGCGATTCGCCGGCTGACCGGCGCGGATTTCTCTTTGAGCCAATCACAAAGGCTGACGTTGGGTGACGCGATGAATATTTATGAAGCTGTCTTCGCCTCAGGATTGGTTGATTTGTAAGCCGGATATAAAGCGGCTGATTTCCGGGTGTGTTAAGTACATATTTGCTGACTGATTGCTCCTGGAAGGCAGAGGGGTTTAAACCTCGTTCTGGGATCAGTTCAGAAGGATGTTATCCTGAAGTAAAGCACAGTGATGTTAGTAATGATGACATTGTTGTGGTTCAGCTGATCAGATAATCAAATAAGCACAGAATGAGATGTACAGTAGTGAACATACACAATACTACGGTAGAGATATGTCATCGTTTTTAATTTGGTGAGTTTATCTTTTATAATGTTGTTAAAAGTGGAAGTTGAGTTTCTCAAATTTAGGTAAGTTACAAAGTTACACACGCACGCGCACACACACACACACAGGCACGCGCACACACACACACACACAAGCGCATACAAACACACACACACAAGCGCATACAAACACACACACACACACACACACACACACACACACACACACACACACACACACACGCGCATACAAACACACACACACACACACACACACAAGCGCATACAAACACACACACACAAACACACACACACACACACAAGCGCATACAAACACACACAGGCACACACACGCACAGGCACACACACACACGCACGCGCACAGGCCCGCGCGCACACACACACGCGCACACACACACACACACACAAGCGCATACACACACACACACACACACACACAAGCGCATACAAACACACACACACACACACACAAGCGCATACAAACACACACACACACACACAAGCGCATACAAACACACACACACAGACACACACACACACACAGGCACACACACACGCACAGGCACACACACAGGCACACACGCACACACGCACACACACTGACACACACAGGCACATACACATACACACACAGACATACACACACACACACACACACACACAGACACACACACACACACACACACACACACACACACACACACACACACACACAAGCGCATACAAACACACAGGCACATACACACACAGGCACATACACACACAGGCACAGGCACATGCACACACAGGCACACACAGGCACATGCACGCACAGGCACATGCACACACAGGCACACACAGGCACATGCACACACAGGCACAGGCACATGCACACACAGGCACACACAGACACAGGCACACACAGACACAGGCACACGCACACGCACACACAGGCACATGCACACACAGGCACAGGCACATGCACACACAGGCACACACAGGCACATGCACACACAGGCACAGGCACATGCACACACAGGCACACACAGGCACATGCACACACAGGCACAGGCACATGCACACACAGGCACACACAGACACAGGCACACACAGACACAGGCACATGCACACACAGGCACATGCACACACAGGCACAGGCACATGCACACACAGGCACACACAGACACAGGCACACACAGACACAGGCACACGCACACACACGCACGCACGCACACACGCACGCACGCGCACGCACGCACGCACGCACGCACGCACGCACACACACACACACACACACACACACACACACACACACACACACACACACACACACACACGAGAGAGAACAATGAAATGTCTAGCAGCAGGGATTGACAGTAAGTAAACTGGCCTGTCTAGAGATTGAGACTTTATTTCGGACTTCAAAAATAAAGCATAAAAATGTAAACAAATATTGAATTAAAAAGGCTGTTTGTTGTTCACTAAACCAAAGTCACTGAATAAAGTTAAATGACTCTAAACTTAAACAATAGTGAAACCAATTTACAGTAAATATGCAAGAAGATTATATTTAACTTTTTATCATTAGAGAAAATAAATCTTGGTCGAACAACTACACATGCAAGCTCAAATGCTAGAGTTCACTTCCAATGACACCAACACTAAAGCAGCGATCATCACAATACATTAAACCAGCAAACTGAGATTACACAAGTTGATCAAACATCTCGATGTATTTGTTCTCTATGACCTCACGGTTTATCGAAGTTCAAACACTAATATTATTGCAACAGTTTGAGGAAAGACAGATTATGTGCTCTACTCTACACAACCACCTAAAGCACTATAGACAACCCTTAAATGGTGCTGATCTGGTTGTGTATTTCCACTTAAAATTGGGGAATCACTTATTCTCTGAATTCACCGACACACATTTAAATTTCCCGTACATGTGCATGTGTGTTACAGCACATGAGACCCGCTGACATGAAAACAACTTGAACTCATATAACTAAACAACTCAGACTCTTAAAAATAACGTTTAACTAGATTTATTCATTTTAATGTATTTTTTTATGATCACTGAATAGACTTATGTCTTTGAAGAAATAACAACTAGGAAAAATCCTCATAATGTAAATCACAAATATTTGGGCAAGTCTAAAACCAGGTATTCTTAAAAAAAACTTTTGGTTTAATAAACCGGAGTTTAGGTTCAATTCGAATTGAATGTGTTGTTGCAAACTAAAAGCAAATACTGATGTATAGTATGTCATTCTAGAGGAATGTTGAATAAGCCGTTTTCTTAGTTCAAACTCTCTTTATTATTGAAGGCACAACTTGAGTTTGGAATTGAATTTAAAGCTGTTTTGCTGCATTTTATCTCTCTTTGTTTTCAGTTGTTTTGAAACATTATCCATCACAAACGAAAGTTTGTGTCGAACAAAAGACTTTTGCTTTCTTTTGCAAAGAAACTTTGAAGGTCAACAGTCAAGTGTCAGTACATAGAGTGTTTCTAGTATGTTCATAATAAATGCGTCAAATAAAAATTATGTATGTATATATGGCTCAAGTTATAAAATAAATATGTGAATCCTTACCCTGTTTATAAAGGGTTGATTGAATTAAACAATCTCAGTGTGAGCAGGCAATGACGGAAGTCTGCTATAAAACTTCAAGACTGAAAACCGCAGAATACTTTCAGTTTATTACTTTTCTGTTCGTTAGCTGTCTAAGTATTATGTATTAAGTGTTATTTTTTTGAAGCATTATGTTTAAAAATCTGATTTCTAAAACAGATGTGAATTGAAGGTCCCATTATGGGCTGAGACTGCAAAACAAGTTAACAATAGTCTGAACAAAAGAGATTGTGTGGAAATCAGTTAATTGCATTGCCAGTACTCATTCCATTTGCATTCAGATCTATTCGGGTAGAACAAAGAATATCAGTTGGCAAGTGAAGGAGGAAACTTTGATCAAATAGCAACTGACTTACACCCTCATTTATTTATAGAAAATGATTTATTATTATATTATTATGTGCAGCATCAGTATTCTGCTTCATCCGCTGAAGAGAGAATCGCCCTGAATTTGCTCTGCAGTAGCATCTCATATCTCATCTCATATCTCATATCATATCTCATCTCATCTCATCTCATATATAATCTCATATCTCATCTCATATATCATATCATATCTCATCTCATATCTCATCTCATATATCATATATCATATCTCATCTCATATCTCATCTCATATATCATATCATATCTCATCTCATATATCATATCATATCTCATCTCATCTCATATATAATCTCATATCTCATCTCATATATCATATCATATCTCATCTCATATCTCATCTCATATATCATATCATATCTCATCTCATATCTCATCTCATATATCATATCATATCTCATCTCATATCTCATCTCATCTCATATATCTCATATCTCATCTCATATCTCATCTCATGTATCTCATCTCATATCTCATATCTCATATCTCATCTCATATCTCATCTCATCTCATATATCATCTCATCTCATATCTCATATCTCATATCTCATCTCATATCTCATCTCATCTCATATATCATCTCATCTCATATATCATCTCATATCTCATCTCATATATCATATCATATCTCTTCTCATCTCGTATATGATATATCATATCTCATATCTCATCTCATATATCATATCTCATCTCATATATCATATCTCATCTCATATATCATATCTCATCTCATATCTCATATCTCATCTCATATCTAATCTCATATCTCATCTCATATATCATATCTCTTCTCATCTCGTATATAATATCTCATATCTCATCTCAAATCTCATCTCATCTCAAATCTCATCTCGTCTCATATCTCATCTCAAAACTCATCTCATCTCGTCTGATATCTCATCACAAATCTCATCTCATCATCTCATATCTCATCTCAAATCTCGTCTCATATCTCATCTCGTCTCATCATCTCATCTCAAATCTCATCTCATCTCGTCTCATCTCAAATCTCATCTCATATCTCATATCTCATCTCAAATCTCATCTCGTCTCGTCATCTCATCTCAAATCTCATCTCGTCTCATCTCAAATCTCCTCCATCTCGTCTCATATCTCATCTCAAATCTCATCTCATCTCAGGTAACTTTAATTCCCTCTACTTTCTGGCCATTATTGGTTTGTACATTGTTTATATACTACTGTTATATTATGTACTTTTAAGTGTTATTTATAATTTAAGTAGCATATTGTTGTAGGTGATTCAAGCATCATGTTGTAGGCGATTTTTTTTCTGTTTAGTTTTATTTTAGTTTTTGGTCATTATTTACAATATTTCAACTGTTCAATATTTTGTTTAGTTTAATTTCTCCGATAATGATTTTTCATTAACAGGTTATTTGTCACAATGAGGGTCTTCTGGTTCCTTGTTGATCTTCTGTTGTTGTTTTTAAATGGTGATTGTTTTATACATCTATGGGGACTAATGGGGGGAAAGAACTGAAGGAAGGTCTTTGGTCATCTGCTTTGATTTAAAAAAACATTTTGCTTCTGCTTTAAACATATATTCACCTGTCAACATAATGTTTAAAACTAAATAGTTGGACCAAAGCTAATGGGATCTAACAAACCTGTCAACCAAAAATAAAAACTGAGCAAGACTAGAGCAGATTCAGTCCTAGGTTAACTGTTGTAAACCTGATTCATCTGGGGCCTCATTTATAAAAGTGTGCGTAGGATCCTTACTAAAACTCTACGTATGCACAAAAGCCAAAAAGAGCGTACGCAAAAAAAATATTCAGATTTATAAAAGCATGCGTACGCACACCTGCACGCAATTTTCACTTTATAAATCACAACCTACCTGATCATTTGCGCACGCAAAAAAATCTCATGTACCGCCCTCTATCCGCCCACATTTAACCATATATAGACAATGCAAATGAGCTCAGTGGCCATGCATATTAAAAAGACGGAACTATCAAGGCAGAAATAGAGTTTCTTGTGAGTGAGGTGGATGAAAGAAAGGTTATTTTGTTTGATGGAATTACTAATAAAAATAATATTCAGAGTGTGAACACATCACTGCTGCGAAAAACAGGACCGATCCAGATATAAAAGAGAAGATGTCCGATCTTAAGATGGGAATAAAGAAACGGTTTGCCTCTCACCGACAGAATGTGTGGGCAACTGGTGAGGGCAAAGGTGCGCCCGATTCTCTGCCAAACCAGTGTGTGTGGCATTGTGTCTGAGAGAGAGAGACACCTGTGTGTGTGGCATTGTGTCTGAGAGAGAGAGAGACACACATGTGCTGATACAGGGGAACCAGGTAAATAACTTTAATGCTTGCGTGCTCAATTAAATTAAATACATTTTTAATAAATGGATAAGTCCTTATTCTTGCAGAGTCTGCGTGAGAGCAGTGTGACGAAACTCCCAGCGCAGAGTCTGCGGGGGCTCTGGAGGTCCCCGAGGTCCCCAGCACAAGTGCGGGAGTCCCGTGCCATACGCACGGCTTAAGCAAATAAGGGTTGTGCGGTGACATTGCATCTACATTAAAGGATCTTGTTTAAAAATGAACCTTTGCACTGGTGTTCTTCACAAACGGCGCATTACTCCCTGACGGAGTCTTGCTCACTGATGATGTCCTTCTTGTTTGGGGGGGGTCAGGCTCTTCATGCTGGTGTTGTAAAATATATTTTAATGTAATAACTAAACTTTAGCAGTACTACCATTGCAGTGACCACAACTACAGAAACCACTGACACGAAAACTGGTATATAGAGGGTTTTCACAGACGTCACGTTCTGGGCGGTAACCCGGATGCGCGGCCATTACGGAGGCACTCGGTGTAAACCACTGATCGGAGTATGATGGAGTATTGTGAGCTTTGGATACTTTAAGTGAATGTAGACATGTCTGAACAACCGAAAGCTCTTCAAAACGCATCCAAAATGCAAAGGCATATAGTGAAGGACTTGGACCACAAGTAAAGGAGAGATATTTCGAGAAATGACGATATATTGGAGGTGCAGATCCCTACGAGTTAGTCAGTGACCAAGAAAGCACACCTGGAGTTCCTGTGGCCAGAATGAGTTTGGAAGTTTGGATTCTATATGATAATGATAAATATCATATTAAGTGTTTTCACTACTCGTGTATTAATGTTAATATTACACCAAAGGGAAACTGGTATTGCCCACAGTGACTAAAGCTACACAAGTCTCTGACAAAACAAGGAAAGAAACCTCCAAAGTAATAAAACAAAACTTCATGCACTTTGTGTTAGTGTAGGTTAAAGTATATTTAATTCATTTAGAATTTCAAGTTGGTGAGCTTTTTGTAAATCTATGCTGACAAAAATAAAGTTATACTCAAGTTACATACAACATTGTTTTCACAGTGAATTGTACTATTTTATAATGTATAATTTATAGTAGTGTATAGTTTATAAGTGTTGGGATAAAAGTGTGTTTTTCCTTTAATAAATCTGTTTTCTGATGATAGTGATATGCTGTGTGTTGTCGTTCACTACAATAACAATGACTTTATGACTGTAAATTAACAATCATTTATAGATCATTTATAGATCATATAGACAAGTCCAGACATGGATTAATTTATAGTTTAATTGGCAAAGTGCATATAAATATAAACTTTAGTTAAAATCCACCAATCTTATCTACGGTACAATACCCATCACTATCTTTGCACATCAAGAAATCAATCTGCAATATAATATTCAAATGTTTTTCTGTCCTATCAGTACAACCTGACACACGGCAATAATTAAACATTCTCCATGACGACTTTCGGGATATACTTCAGTGTCTGTGTTTTGTTGTGATGCGGAGTGCCTCCAACATGGCGACTTCCGGTCTGAGGACGCGTCGTGAAAACCCTCTATACTGTAGCTCCA
Organism: Triplophysa yarkandensis; assembly: GCA_033220385.1. Classification (NCBI taxonomy): domain Eukaryota; kingdom Metazoa; phylum Chordata; class Actinopteri; order Cypriniformes; family Nemacheilidae; genus Triplophysa; species Triplophysa yarkandensis. The sequence goes on from CM065672.1 coordinate 9,694,915, forward strand.
TATCAAAGGTGCTTTAACGGTAATAAATTGACATTAATTTTTTTAAGTTACCATAATGCACCTAACTGTGGTTTAAAACAGCATATTTAGTGTATTTAAAAAAACATTTTCTGAGACAAAATTAAAAATAGGGAAAGTGAATTCCATTTGTATTCATGGAAAATATAATGAACTTGTTTGTTTAATTAATTTTAAGTTCTTTTTGGTTTTTTTAACAGTACAAAATGAGTTTCTACTGTTTTTATACTTTGTACATTGTTTTTTTTAGCACTCATGACTACCAGCTCTGATCCGTGTTATGATTATAACATAATTGATGAATTTTGGAGAGATATACACATAAGATCATACCAGGATTATGAACATAATGACAGTCTTGTTGATTGGAGCGGCTGGTATCGGCTGTATCTGAATGGATCCAGTGCTCAGATGTCCGAGTGGTGTGTGAGTTTTATGGGATGTGGCGGTTATCCTGGTCTGTATCTCAATGGTTCTCATCCACGTCTTGAGGATGGAGTGGTGACTCAAGATGTTATTGGAAGTATCTCAATGGTTCTCATCCATGTCTTGAGGATGGAGTGGTGACTCAAGATGTTATTGGAAGTATCTCAATGGTTCTCATCCACGTCTTGAGGATGGAGTGGTGACTCAAGATGTTATGGGAAGTATCTCAATGGTTCTCATCCACGTCTTGAGGATGGAGTGGTGACTCAAGATGTTATGGGAAGTATCTCAATGGTTCTCATCCACGTCTTGAGGATGGAGTGGTGACTCAAGATGTTATTGGAAGTATCTCAATGGTTCTCATCCACGTCTTGAGGATCGAGTGGTGACTCAAGATGTTATTGGAAGTATCTCAATGGTTCTCATCCACGTCTTGAGGATGGAGTGGTGACTCAAGATGTTATTGGAAGTATCTCAATGGTTCTCATCCACGTCTTGAGGATGGAGTGGTGACTCAAGATGTTATGGGAAGTATCTCAATGGTTCTCATCCACGTCTTGAGGATGGAGTGGTGACTCAAGATGTTATCGGAAGTATCTCAATGGTTCTCATCCACGTCTTGAGGATGGAGTGGTGACTCAAGATGTTATGGGAAGTATCTCAATGGTTCTCATCCACGTCTTGAGGATGGAGTGGTGACTCAAGATGTTATTGGAAGTATCTCAATGGTTCTCATCCACGTCTTGAGGATGGAGTGGTGACTCAAGATGTTATCGGAAGTATCTCAATGGTTCTCATCCACGTCTTGAGGATGGAGTGGTGACTCAAGATGTTATTGGAAGTATCTCAATGGTTCTCATCCACGTCTTGAGGATGGAGTGGTGACTCAAGATGTTATTGGAAGTATCTCAATGGTTCTCATCCACGTCTTGAGGATGGAGTGGTGACTCAAGATGTTATTGGAAGTATCTCAATGGTTCTCATCCACGTCTTGAGGATGGAGTGGTGACTCAAGATGTTATTGGAAGTCACATATGGAGCTCAGGCCAATGTGGCAGCTATGGATCAAAACCCATTCAGGTCAAAGCCTATCCAGGAGATTATTATGTCTATCAGCTTATCACACCAGATGCATCACTGTTCAGACCTTCATACTGTGCAGGTGAAGATTACACTCTTGAGATCTTAAACAACAGAGGCTCCTTTAAGTCTTGTTTGAAGGATATTTGTTGCTCGGATGTCTTTTAATAATATATATATAGCAAAGATGAAGATTTGACCTAAAGAACCCACTAAAAGGGGACACAGAAGAGAGAATAGGGCACGCAAGATAGCACAATTTGTCTCTCCTTTAAACAACTTTGCAGGTGTCCAAGTCATTTTTGAAAACACAATTTTTACATAAATTACAAGAACTTACAAAGCCATATATGATACAATTTTATTGTAGCTCAACTGCTAACACTTTAAAGTGTTTACAGACTTTATCATTATGGGATGAACATTCAAATACCAGAGAACCGTTTAAATGTATCAAGCTGTAATGCAGGCTTTAGTCTGTCACTCAATGGTTCTCATCCTGAGATAGAAGATGGTGTGGTGACCCGGGAGGTCTGTGCTATTATTATTACTGCGGTATTATTGGGGTAGTAACTGCTGTGATGACAAGTCAAATCCAATCAGATTGAAAGCCTGTCCTGGAAATTATTACGTCTATGAACTTTTGAAACAACAACACTGGTGTTCAGGATACTGCACAGGTACAACCTTTTCTACTCTTTGACCATCTTATGTAATTTACTTTGTTACAATAGTCAGGTCTTGAATGTCATTTTTTAAGATGTCAGCACAATATCACAGACAGATTCCACAACAACTCCGGCTGTGATTACTGGATCCACAATCACCTTCAGTAAGTTTCAATAATGTCAATAATGTTTCAATGTAAGTCCGCGGCGGGAGGCGTCGAGAGGCAGCGAGGAGCGGCGCGGCGAGTCCGGCAGGAGCGTCAAGGGAGAGTTAAAATCAGTTTAACTTTATGCCAATGAGCAATGACGCGCAAAAGCGGTAACCAATCAGGAAGCAGCAGCGCTCCTCTTCAGAGGAGTTAAAAGAACAGAGACATGTAAACTTTAGTTCAGTCCTCATTAGTTCCAATGCAGAGGAGACGAGATATTCATTATTACTTTTTTATTATATTCATATTTTCAGTTATACATGAACATATACAGGGACACGAATTAATAGTGATGTTTGAGTCAAAATGCCTGAAATCTAAAGTTTATGATGTGTTTCTTCATTGTGTGTGTGTGTTTGTGTGCAAGAACACACAAAAGAGTGATGCTGGTGTAAAATGTTTAAGTTTATGATGATAATTTAACTTATAGTTTGTATTTAGTCAGCGCGTTTAATTAGTTTGCTTTGCGGCTCCTTTAAATAAAAGTAAAAAAGCCTCAGAGCGGCGAGCAGTTTTCTGCTCCAGCGGCGGAGGGAGAGCGGCGAGAGCGTTTCGTGACTCTCTCGCCGCGTTCGGTGTGAACGCACGGTAATACACAAAGCTATGTCTTCACAGGAGATCTTTTGTTATAAACTGCTACGTTTGTGTTACCTTAGAATAAGCCAATTGTATCACAAAGAGAACAGGCTTACATACAGTACATGGAGTTCGCCATGTAACGCCCCAATGTTTTGTAGAGGGAGTGGGCAATCAACTCACAAAAAATCTAATTTAAATCAGAGGGTAAAACATTCCCATAATTATTCCAATGCCACAGTAACTTTCACATCCAGGTATTCTTTATTTACGTTAGTAATTGTTCCGCTTTTGTACTGTGATGGCCACCATTGTGTTTTGAAAGGAAGGTGAGTGGATGACTGAGACACTGGTTATAATTCCTTAATTCACAGACAGTTGCTGCTTTTTAACGTCTTAAAAGTAATTAAAAATTTAGACTAAAAAAAGGTTACTGAGAAGAGATAAAAGAGTTAATGAATTAAACCCTGAAACAAATGAAAAAATATACAGCTGCAGATATCAGTATATAAAAAAGACAAACAAGAATAATCACAGTCAATGAAAAAAAATAGTCTCCTGCTATTTAGGGGTTTAGGGTTCTTGTTTGTACTTTAAAAATGTGTTGGTGATTCAGGGGGTGAATCCTGCGTTCACGGGTATCATACACAAAGCCAATGCAAACATTTGCTGCTTATTAAAAAAGAAATGTTTTAATCTCAGGCGCTCAATCTACAACATACTGGATGAATACTGGAGAAGCACACGCGATTACTGGTACATGTATGGATATATAACCGGACACGATGACACTCGTGTATAATGGGCAGGCTGGTATCGACTCTTCATCAATGGATCGAGTGCTCAGATGCCCGAGTGGTGTGTAGGTTACATGACATGTGGAGGATTCAGTTCTCTGTGGCTTGGTGGTTCTCATCCTCGAGTAGAAGATGGAGTTGTTACACGAGAAGTCTACGGCTCTTATTTTGCCCAGTGCAGTCATTACACATCCAACCCAATCCAAGTCAAAGCTTGTCCTGGAGATTATTATGTGTACAAACTAACCAGACCAAATGTTGCAATCCCAGTCCCTTCATATTGTGCAGGTACATCCTCCCTCCCTCCCTCCCTCCCTCCCTCCCTCCCTCCTGATTACAATGTGAATTGGAACGGCTGGTACAGACTTTACATCAACAATCAGAGTGCTCAGATGCCGGACTCATGTGTTAGTACAAGGATGTGTGGCACCGATAACCCACTGTATCTCAGAGATCTTCATCCACAGCTGGAAGATGGAGTGGTCACAAGACACGTCTGTATGTCCACGTGGAACGGTTGCTGTGGTTCTGAATCTCATCCCATACTAGTCAAAGCGTGTCCAGGAGATTATTATGTTTATGAATTTGTCAGGCCACTGCATTGTTCTGCTTATTGTCTAGGTAGAGATTTTAATCTTTGCAATTTAATCTTTTACTTATAACTGATATCATGGCCTTGTTTGACTTTATAAATGGATTTAAAGTTACAACAAGCAACTTCCTAGACTAGCAAACAAACAGAATAACTATAAAAAAAGAGATATATATCTAAATGTTCACATATTAGAGTGAATTTAAGTATATATGAAGAAACATCCATTCATTTGAACTTCGTACAAAATTGTAAACCTGTAATCTTGACACTATATCTGTGTATGAATGCATATCTCTCTGCATTTTTCTTCTATAGCTGTAACTGATCCGTGTATTTCTCTAAACTGTACTGAAGATGAATGGTGTGGAGAGAGAAATGGTGTTCATGGCTGTTTCTGCAATGACAACCAAACCACATCTGAACCTAAACCTTTTGGTTAGAATCGCTTCACAACAAAATCTCACGAATAACCTTCTCGTTTGGCTCTTGGCGAAGGCGGTTGCATCTTTTCCCTCTCCTCTCCCTTATCTCTCCTAACTGCTTGCTTTATCCTGTTACTCTGTCCTGAGACTCTCTTTGCCCTGCTCTCGAAACAGAAAAGGAATAATGGATTTGATTAGCTGGTCTCTGAGTGCAATTGACACCCTCTTCTCGACGAGAAGCCGGGGTTCGGGGGAACCCAGTTGTCCTGAAGGAACATTTGCAGCTGGATACATGATGGACGGGTGGGAGAATTGGCGCATCGTGTGCCTGGCGACATTGCCCCTGAGGATGTTGAAGATATCTACATATTAGGAGCTGTGGTAGCAGGGATTCTACTGATTGGATTAGGTTGGACCCTGTGGAACCGACGAGTGATAAAAGCAGTCAATGATCAAATGGATCGGAAATTGGAAAACATCACCGTGGTCATAGACCGAAAACTGGAAAACAACGGAGCGGCTATAGTGGCCATAGACCGCAAAATGGATAACAACGGGGTGGCTAAGGACCGCAAAATGGAAAACATCGTGGAGAAACTAGCAACTTTGCAAAGAAATTTGGCTGAAATGGCGACCAGTGATGGACATTAGATAACTGCGAAAACTAGCAGATATCGTCTCAAATTTTAAGAAGAAGAATTTGTTTTCGGCGACAACCCTTTCAGACAGCCTTGGCCAAGGCCTGTGCTGAAGATAAGCAATAAGATAATTAGACACTCTGATTTCCTGTACCCATTCCAAGGACTTTACCTTTACCCCCATCCCACGCCTTCGTATGCTTATCTCCTCTGGTGTGGGCAGGCGGGTCTGGATCCAGCGCTGTACTCCATAGCTGCAGGGGCAGATGGCTGTTGCCCACATTGGACACCTCAATTCCCTGTCCCCCTCCCCATTGCAATGTCATGTCCAGTTTATGTGCTTAATGCAAGGGCTTTTTTTGTCTCCCGGGTCTCACACTGCCCTACTTTAGGACAGTCTGAGAGGGGTTCTTTTTTTTGAGCCAACTTTCCTTGTGTATCATGTTGTTCCTTTTTCTCTGTACTACCTCTCGGATCTGTCTTCCCTTGAATGTGATATGTGTTTATGGTCCGAGGGGTGCCATTTCACGGCATGTAACAGTGTCTGTGACAAATAAAAGATTGATTGATTGATTGATTGATTGAATAAAGTGACATTACTATAATTGACACGGCCGTTTCCATTTCTCAGATTTGTCCGAAACCTGTGAGAGTAGTTCAGGATCTCTATCTCGCTGTCAGCTCTTTGATCCTGGTTTTTCAGTTGCTGTTCTTCATCTCAATGAGCCCAGCTGTAAAGGAACGATCCAGAATGGAAGAGTGCTGTTTCATTTTGATAACAAGGATCAGATCTGCGGCAACCGTCTTCTGGTAATACTCAATATTTTACAATCACCAACCTTTATTAACGGAATTAATTTGAATATATGTATGAATTTATACATTTTATATGGTTCTAGGCTGTGGACAGAGTAGAGCAAACAACAGGCTTCAAACGTGAATTGTGAAGAGTGGGGTGGATGCGCATATACCTGGGTATGACCTTAAAGGTATCTTAAAGAGTCCAATGAATCGGGGAGCCAGTTTCCGAGACTCTAGATGAAGAGGAAGATCCTTAGTTGACAACCATACCCTCTGACTCTGATGTAGTGATGGCCTGACTCTATGGCGCCTGTTGGCCTGTTTCTGCTGCCGTTGTGATGCTCTTATTAAGGCTGTACGTGCTTTTCGCCAAGCCTGGCGGCACCTCTGGACTAGTTGGCTTGCAGCTGGTACCTGGACTGCCAGTTCCTGCTCAGGAAACAAAGGGGGAAAACAAATGGGGGAAACCCAAATTGACATTCAAAAGGAGGCATGCCCAAGGATGAATTATGTAGGGTGTAACGAGCAAACTCAGCCCAGATCAGACGGGAGCTCCATGTGCTTTGGTTATTGGAGACCAGGCACCTGAGAGTCTTCTCAATCTCCTGGTTGACTCGTTCTGTCTGAACATTAGACTGAGGGTGGAACCCAGAAGACAGACTGATGGATACCCCAATAAGACGGCCAAAGGCCTTCCAAAACAAGAAGGAAATTGCGACCCCCATTCAGAAACCATGTCCTGAGGAAATCCGTGGACGTGCTGCATTATGAGGTCTGCCGTCTGACAAGCTATAGGAATCTTAGGCAGAGGTATCAGATGGCATGCTTTTGAGAATCTGTCTAACACCACCACCAAGATGACTGTATTACCTTGCAATTTATGAAGTTCATTAACAAAGTCCAAAGAGATGTGGGACCATGGACGTCTCGGGATTGGTAAAGGGTGGAGAAGACCTTGAGGGTGGGCTTTAGGTTCTTTATTTTGGGCACACACAAAACAGCAAGAAAGAAATCTTCTGACATCCGCCTGCATACTGGGCCAACAGGACCGTGTCTGGATACACTTAAAAGTTCTTGTAACGCCAGGATGTCCCGAAAGAAGAGATGCATGTCCCCACTGCAACACATCAGATCTTACAACATTAGGAACTAAAAGTCGACCTTGGGGGCCTTTACCTGGGTCAGGCTACTGACGTTGAGCCATCTTCACCGCAAACTCTATTCCCCACTCAACCCCTGCCATCACCTTGGAGTTGGGAATGATGGCCTCGGGTCTGTCCACCACCTCTGGCATGTCAAACTCGAAAGGGCATTGGCCTTAGAGTTCTTAGAGCTTGGTCGATAAGAGAGGAGGAACTTGAAGCGATTAAAAAAAAAAAGAGCCCATCGGGCCGGCCGTGGATTCAACCTTTTAGCCTCCCGGATGTATGTGAGGTCCAAATGATGAATGGGTGTTTGGCCCCTTCCAGCCAGTGTCTCCATTCTTGGAGCGCCAATTTCCCCGCCAGAAACTGCCGGTTACCAATGTCATAGTTATTATCTGCTGGGGTGAGTCGATGTGAAAAAAAGGCACAAGTATGAAGCTTACTGTCCCCCGTGGCCCTTTGAGACAAAACAGCTCCCACTCCAACATATGACGCATCCACCTCAACTAAGAAGGGCAACTATGAATCGGGGAGGGTCAGGATAGGTGCAGAGGTGAATCTTCGCTTGAGCAGCTCAAAAGCTTGATTAGCCCTTTCGGTCCATTGGAATTGCCTTGAGGCCTTCTTAGTAAGAGCTGTAAGGGGTTCTGCAATGGAGCTGAAATTCCTTAAAAATCTCCTGTAAAAAATTGCAAAGCCAAGAAAGCGCTGTACCTGTTTGTCAGAGCACGGCTGGGGGCAATTCAGGACTGCATTGGTCTTGCCAGGATCCATCTGAATGCTGCCTTTGTAGACAATGAACCAAAGGAAGGAAACAGTTGGCACATAAAACACACTTCTCCACTTTAACAAAGAGGTTATTTCTTAATTGAGACAAAACCTGCCGGACATGCTGGACATGATCTTTGTAACAATGGGAGAAGATAAAGATGTCATAAAGATAAAAAAAAAAATTGGTTAAGCATCTCTCGTAGAACATCATTAACGAATGCCTGGAAGATGGCTGGGGCATTGACTAGGCCAAAGGGCATTACCTTATATTCGTAGTGACCAGTCGGGGTGCTGAATGCAGTCTTCTACTCATCCCGGCTCGGATCCTAACTAGGTGGTAAGCATTCCAAAGGTCTAGTTTGGTAAATATAGTTGTCATCAATGGCAGTGGGTAGCGATTCTTTAGTGATACGATTTAAACCCCTGTAGTCAATACATGGCCTGAGACTGCGATACTTCTTCCCCAAAAAGAAGGACCCCGCTCCTGCTGGTGAGGTTGAAGGGCGGATGAATCCACTGTCAAGTGCATTGTTGATATATTCTTCCATAGATGCTCTTTCTGTGGCTGACAAAGAGAATAGTCTCCCTCGAGGTGGGCAAGTGCCAGGGTGCAGTTCAATGGCACAGGCATAAGGCCTATGGGGCGGAAGAGAAGCAGCACTTTCCTTGCTGAACACATCACAGAGGTCTGCATACTCATGGGGGACACAGGATGACTTGGGAGAGGTAGCAAAATTACTGGAAGCCACTTGTCCCGGCCCAGAAATAGCCACCATCTCTTTGGGTGGCACTTATGGCTCAGGTAGTTTAGGGAAGGTCGTCTGTGGCTCAGGAGAATGACAGAGAGACAGGCCAGATGCACAGCAGTTAGGCCCCCACTCACTTATCTGGTTGGAAGACCAATCAATTTGTGGATTATGCAGAACTAGCCAAGGATACCCAAGGATCAATGGGATTTCAGAAGAATTGTTTAAAATGAACTGTATCACTTCTTTATGAGAACCCACTTGAAAGTGGAGGAATGTGGTGCACTGGCTTACCTGGCCAGAACCTAGGGGCCTCCCATCCAATGCTGTGACAGTCAGAGGATCATGGAGAGTGATTGACTGAATCTTTTTTTTTTTTTTTTTTTTTTTTTTTTTTTTTTTTTTTTTTTTAACTTTCTTTTTATTGGGAATAGCAGAGCAGTATAATATTACAATTCACAGATACAATTTAAGCCATTCCCCCCCCCCCCCCATTTTTCTCCCTCTATGAACAATCCCTCCCACCCCCTCGGCACATCACAACCAACACACATAATACTGGTTATTTATAAAATATAAACATATAAAAGGCACACATTCAGTTGGGTAGTACCACTAAATCGGTGAAATAGGAAATAAAAGGTTGCCATTTATGGAAAAATTTTACTGTACATCCTCTCAACGTGTATTTAATTTTCTCAAGTTTTAAAAAATACATGACGTCTCTAAGCCATCGGGAGACAGAAGGACATTTAACTGACTTCCAGTGTAACAATAAAGAGCGCCTTGCTAGTAAAGATGTAAAAGCTATGATGTCCTTCTGTGTAGGGTTAAGTGTAAGTGAGGGGTCAGGAATTCCAAATATAGCAATCAGAGGACAGGGTTGGAGATTTACCCCGAGAACAGAGGACATAATGTTAAAATAACCCAGCCAGAAATCTTTTAAATCAGGACAAAAAAAAAACATGTGGCTAAGATGACAAGGTGAGCCATGACATTTATCGCATTCGTCTTCCACGTCCGGATATATTTCAGATAGTCTGAGTTTAGAGAAATGTACCCTATGTAAGACCTTAAACTGAATAAGTCCAAGACGAGCACAGGTCGTGGTGGAACGTATCCTCTCCACGGCCTGTTCCCAGGACTCTTCCTGAATTTGTATTCCCAGTTCCCCTTCCCATGTACGCTTAAATTTGATGCTTGAATCATCACTAGAAGCTAAAATGATGTCATACAGCCCAGAAATTATTCCTCTGTTATGAGGGGCAAATGAAAGCATGGTTTCCCAGCAATGCGCTGGAGGTAAAGAGGGGAAATTTGGGAAACCCTTTGCGACAAAATTACGAATTTGAAGATAGCGAAACAGATGACTAACGGGGAGTTCATAGCGAATTGACAAATTAGCAAAACTGTCAAAGACACCGTCTACATATAAATCTCTAAATTGTGTAATACCCTTGTCGTACCACAGCGAAAATGTCGAATCCGAAAGCGATGGAGGAAATAAATGGTTATCGTTGATAGGACCCAAGGAAGAACCATTTACAAATTTAAAGTGTCGTCTAAATTGATACCAGATTTTGAGCGTGTTAAGAACCACTTGATTATCGGTATATAGAGAAGGTGTATTGGGTAAAGAGGTATAAAGTAGAGCAGGTACAGAAGATCCCTTACAGGATGATAGTTCCAATTTACACCAAGAGGATCCCGGGGATTTTAACCAGTAACAAAGTTTATGAATGTGAGCCGCCCAATAATAATTTAAAAAATTGGGTAATGCTAGTCCTCCACTAAGTCTGCATCTCTGCAGTAGAGTTTTACGAATCCTAGGTGGTTTTCCACCCCAAACAAAAGAACAAATCAGCTTATCAAGTGAGTCAAAAAAATCCTTTGGCAGAAAAAGAGGAATTGATTGGAATAAGAATAAAAATTTTGGTAAAATATTCATTTTAATAACATTGATCTTGCCGAATAAAGAAAGGGGGAGGTTACCCCATCTTTGAAAATTGGTTGTAATCTTAGAAATAAGGGGAGTGAAATTCGCAGAAGCAAGGCTAGACAAAGAACGAGTCACGTTGACACCGAGGTATGTAAACCCAGATGGACTGAATCGAAAAGGCACATCTGACTGCTGCATATGACATGCTGCAGTATTAATGGGAAAACACTCACTTTTCTCCAAATTTAATTTATAACCTGAAAACGAGCCAAAGTTCTCCAGAATACCCAAAACTGCAGGGATAGAGAGTGAGGGATCCGATATGTACAATAGCAAATCATCCGCATACAATGATAGTTTATATTCAATTCTATTACGGATGATTCCTTTGAATAAAGTGGAAGATCTTAGTGTAATTGAAAGAGGCTCGATGGCAATAGCAAAGAGTAAAGGTGATAAGGGACACCCTTGTCGAGTTCCCCGTTCAAGGGTAAAATAATCAGAATAAACATCATTAGTATGAACACTGGCCTTAGGAGATGAATAGAGGAGGCGAATCCAAGAAATAAAATTTTCGCCAAATCCAAATTTTTTTAAAACTGCAAACAAGTACTCCCACTCTACCCTATCAAATGCCTTCTCGGCGTCCAAAGAAATCACAAGCTCAGGAAGTTGAGCAGAGTGTTTAGAGTAAATTATATTGAAAAGTGTACGGGTATTAAAAAACAATTGTCGTCCCTTTATAAAACCATTTTGCTCTTCGGATATAATATGAGGAAGCACATTCTCTAAGCGGGATGCAATGACCTTAGCCAATACCTTGACATCGGCATTAAGCAAAGACAATGGTCTATAAGACCCACAGGAGGTTGGATTTTTGTCCTTTTTGAGAAGGAGAGCAATAGTGGCCTGTGTCATAGTTGGTGGTAAAGAACCCCTTTCTAGGGATTCAATGAATACAGATACAAGTAGTGGTGCCAATTTGCCAATAAATTTTTTTAGAAATTCAATCGGAAACCCGTCGGGGCCTGGGGCTTTATTAGATTGCATGACATTAATTGCATTTAATACTTCTTCAAGAGAGAGTGGAGAGTCCATCTGCATGGCCGTAATAGAATCAATGACGGGGTTCGGAAGATTCTGTAAAAATGTATTCATTTTGATGTTATCAGTAGGAAATTCAGATTTATATAATAAAGAGTAAAATGATTTGAAGGTAGCATTGATTTCTAAGGGGTCTGCAGTGATAATATCATAAGTGTTTTTAATAGTAGGTATCAAGCGGGAAGTGGCCTGTCGTCGTATCTGATGTGCCAGTAAACGACTTGCCTTATCACCATGTTCGTAGTATGTGCCACGGCTACGTAGTAGCAAGCGCTCAGCCTCTTTAGTTGAGATAAGATCAAATTCTGCTTGAGCATCGAGACGCTGCTTAAATAATTCTGGAGAAGGATTCAGCGCGTACTTCTGATCAAGGTTACTAATCACCGATGTAAGGGCATTAAGCTTACCATTAATTTTTTTATTAGAAAGAGCAGAATAAGAAATAATTTGACCTCTCAGGTAGCATTTAAGTGTTTCCCAGAGCAATGAATACGAAGAGGAGTCATTTTGATTAAAAGACAAGAACTCATCAATAGAGTTTGAAATTAGTTCACAGAATTCTTTGTCTGCCAAAAGAAGAGTGTTAAATCTCCAAAGTGGAGGTTTAGGTTTATAGTTAGATAGTTGAATATCTAATAATAAAGGTGAATGGTCAGATATTACAATACCTAAATAGTCAGAAGAATTAACACATGAATTAAGTGAACTATCAATAAAAAAGTAGTCAATTCTAGAGTATGAATGGTGCACCTGGGAGAAGAAGGAGAATTTTTGAGTAGATGGGTTACGGGATCTCCATGGATCAATAAGACTATTCTGTTCCATAAAATCAGAGAAAGCTTTAGACATAGCAGATCGAGTAAGATTTCGAGGATTAGAACGATCTAAAATTGGGTCAAAAACACAATTTAGATCCCCACCAAGGATCAGCAAGTGTGTGTTCAAGAAGGGGATGTTACTCAGAAGTCTGTTAGCGAATTCAACATCATCAAAGTTCGGGGCGTATACGTTTACCAAGAGGACCTTTTTTTGCATCAGGGTCCCAGCAACTATGAGATATCTACCATTTCTGTCAGCAATGACATCGGTAGATGAGAACTGAACTTTTTTGTTAATTAAGATGGCGACCCCCCTTGCTTTTGAATTAAAATTTGAGTGGAAAACTTGGCCCACCCAGGGGCAATGTAACCTACATTGATCTTTAACACGGAGGTGTGTCTCCTGCAAAAATACTAAATCAGATTTTAAACGTTTCAAGTGCGCAAAAACCTTAGATCTCTTAACTGGATTACCCATACCACGTATATTCCAACTGATGAATCTGAGAGGTGTGCCTGACCCAGCAATGCTGGGATATATATTGTCGTTAACCATCTAAATAAAAAAAAATGAAAATGGTCATACAGAGCCGAGGTGAAACACCCTCCCCACCCCCCCATCCCCCCAATCCCTTAAACACAAATACACCCAAAGTCCCCATGTAACAACAGAACAAAGGAGACAGCAGTGTTTCCCACAATAAACACAAGTTGTCCACACTAGTGTTGAACAACCCGGAGACCGTGCCGAACAAACAAAACGCGAGAGAAAAGAAAAAAGACTCCCGCCGATCTTTACATTAACAAAAGCGCATGAATACAGTAACGCACATAAAAATATAAATAAACGAATAACAGTAGGTTCTCAGTCTTGTGCAAAAAGAAGACATAAAATTAGAAAATACAAAATATGGTGTAGTCTTGTTAACAGTTTCCAGTGAGATAGAGATTTAAGACCGGAGTAGAACAGGTTTGATGAGCTATTGAAGCTCACCCAGGAACCAAAGTTTTGACAAAGTTGCTGGCTTCCTCCGCAGACACGAAATCCTTCTGTACACCGTTGTACGTGATGCGAAGTCGCGCTGGATGAAACAGACCATATCGCGCACCATCAATCCCACGAAGTTGGCGTCTGACCTCATTAAATGCAGCCCGAGCCCGAGCTATCTTGGCGGTGTGGTCAGGGAAGACCGAGACAGTCGCGCCTCTGACTTTAATCTGTCTGAGCTCTCGAGCGCGGCGCAGAATGTCCATACAGTCACTGTGATAGTGAAACCTGCACACAATGGCTCGCGGACGGTCACCAGGCTTGGGAATGGGTTGTAGGGTCCGGTGGGACCGGTCCAAAAGCGGCTCCTTTTCCAGACTGAACGCTTCCTTCAGCAAGGCGGCCACGGCTGCAGTGGTACAGGTGTCAGGGCCCTCAGGCACTCCCACTATCCTCACGTTGTTTCGCCGGGATCTGGACTCCAAGTCTTCGCATTTATTTTCCAGTTTGGCTAAGCTGGCTGTGAGGCACTCGATGGTAGATTTCATCTTGGCGATGTCATCCGAGCACTCAGTGAGTGCGTGCTCCATTTCTCTAACCGTACCTTTAAGGCTGGACATGGTCGCCTCGGTAGCAGCTCTATCAGTCGCCAGCTGTGACTTCACCGCTTGCAGGTCAAGCCTTATAGTAGGCAGAGCATCCCCGAGTGTATCCTGGAGTTCCTTTTTAAAAATATCCGCAATCTCTTTCCTCACCGACGCCAACAACTCGAGCTTAAGTGCATCGATGTCAAGGCTAGCATGCGCCTCGACCTCTGAAGCAACAGATGACCCACTCGATGGTGTGGTCCCAATTTGAGGACTGGGCCGCAGTTGCGTCTGAATAGTTTTGCGAGTTTTGGAGTTCTTTCCAGCCATCTTAAGCAGTCCAGAGTTAGACTTCACAACAAAAAAATCAGCGGAGCAAGACTATGCTAAATATGTGTTGAAATAGCGCAAACGAATTACAATATTAATCAAAATCGGCAGGAGCTTCCAAACTCACGTCTTACTCCATTGAAGCTCAGCAGCGCCCCCCTGACTGAATCTTTAACTGTGAGGTCAGTGTTAAGTCCATGTAATTCCCTGCAGCAGCAGAGTCTATGAAAGCCTTGAGCTTATGAAGGTCATTGCCCCAGGAGAGCGAGACATCAATGGAAAGACCCGAAGCTGCTGGTCGGGGGTACGTAATTACTCTCTTCCCAGGCCCCCTTTTCTTGGGCGAGAGCTGCCTTTTCCCACCAGTTCAGGGCAGCTGGCTCGGAAGTGACCTGACTCACGGCAATACAGGCAGCACTTATCTTTCATCCGTCTCTACCTCTCTGCCTGTGACAATCGGGTTCTCCCCAGCTCCATTGGCTCCTCAGCACAGCCAGTCAGTGACGAAGACTCCTCCCCCCTCTATAACACTACACCTGCTATTACTTATTTAAATACTCATCACAATAACCAGTTGTTACATGCACTACTGTTCACTCAGTAACACTGGACAATCCATTTGCACACTGGAAAATTCCAAATGCACTTTACCATCCACTACAATACTGTAAATTATGTTTATAGCTCTGTCTAAAGTATCTACATAATGTATAGGATGTTCATAGCACACCTGCCTGTATATCTGCTTGTATATTAACCTGTAAATCTGTTCATAATACTTATCTATATTCGTATATTTTGTATTATTATTGTATATATTACATATATATCCTGTATTTACTGCTTATTGCACTTCTGGTTAGATGCTAACTGCATTTCGTTGCCTTGTATCCTACATGTGCAATGACAATAAAGTTGAATCTAATCTAAAAGACTATATAAAACCAGTAGAGATGTTAAACTCGGGCAGTAGAGTCTCAAGACGACGTTCACCTTGCCGATCCCAGATGCGGTTGTCCAGACTGATGGCAACATCAATCAGAGACTCCAAATCAGGGGCTGGGTCTCTGTAAGCCAACTCATCCTTTAATTCATATGATAGGGCCTGATGGAATGCTGTTTTAAGGGCTCGCTTATTCCGCTCACTCTCTGCAGCCAGGGTACGGAACTGGATAGAAAACTCTGCAACACTGCGTCTTCCTTGTGCGAGTTGGAACAATCGATGATCAACCTCTACTCCACCAACAGGGTGGTGGAATACTTTTCTCATCTCTGATATGAAGAGGTCGCTGCTTGTCGTGAGAGGAGACTGCCGCTCCCAGAGAGCTGTAGCCCAATCTAGCGCGTTTCCTACGAGAAGGGTTGTCATATATGCCACTGATGATCCCTGTAGGGAAACTGTTAGGCTGCAATTGGAAAGCAAGAGTACACTGTCTTATAAATCCTTGACACCTCTCTGGGTTCCCATCATACCTCTCAGGGATTGGAAGTCTAGGGTCAAGTAGAAGACCTGCTGGTGGACCTGGCTGAGGGCTACCTTGATACTGGGCTGGTAGGACTGGAGCAGCTTGAGATATAGACTGGGCTGGTAGGACTGGAGAGGCTTGAGGTGTAGACTGATGTCTTAGACGCTGGAGAATCTCAGTGAGAATCTGTTCATGCTTGTTAATGGCCGAAGCTTGGCTAGAGAGTTCAGAGAGAATGCGTTCCACGTTGGAGGGAGGATTTTGTTCTTCTACTGGGTCTACTTCCATGGTTCAGTCTTGCTGTCACAACTCTGGTCTACTTGGGTATACAGTTTGTAGAAGACCCATGTGCAGAAGCCAAACGCAAAACAGGAGTCTCAAATAACTCAAAAGCAGGCAGTCTTTACTTGATATCATTTCTCAAATACAAATAAAAGTGCAGTCATAGCTCTACAAAAACAAAACAAAGTAAGCACAAAGGCACCTGAGAAGCTGTGATAAAGTCTCCTATAACTCAGAAAATCCACAGAGGGTAGGCTCAAGACTGAACACAGCTCAATGAAACTGTCAAACTTAAATTGGGCAAAATACAGGTGAATCACATTAACTTGATGAGCAGAAAAGAGTTCACAGCAGGGAGAGTAATTACAGGAGAGAGCAGACAGCTCTCCCTAGTGGCTTGGAGAGTCGTTGCAGGAGAAGTATTACATGTGTTTGACTTGAAGAAATAATCCTCATTATTTTAAGGTGTCCAAATCCACATGATAACACAGTGGAGGTTCTTCAGAATGGTGTCTCAACATCCGGCCGTTTCTCCTTCTGGATGTTTATCTTCAGCTCAAACTCCACTAAAGTTTACCTGCACTGTGCTGTTCATCTGTGTCTTCTGAACAACAGTCACTGTCAAACTGTATGTTTACAAAGATATTTGACTCTTTTTACCATTTTCATTTATCATAATGATGTTTCCCTTTCGACATGAGTGTAAGGTGGATTTTGACATTGGTGGGGACATACTAATTAACAGTGGGAAAAATAAGTATTTGACACATCAGCCTTTTTATCAGTAAGGGGGTTTGAAATTTTGCTTTTGACACAAAATTAACACCAGCCATTAAGTCAAATATTGAATTCATACAAAGAAATCAGAACATTTAAGTATACAACTTAAGTCATGATAAATCAAGTGAAATGCCACACGGAATAAATATAGAACACAGGAAGATTACAAGGTGCAAAATGGCGTAGAAAGCAATGACATCCCATGAAATAATGGATGGCCTAAAAAGGCATCTCATTTCCCAGGAGGCACAGAGAAAAGATCTTCTGTTGGGTAAAGCAGAGAAATCTGCCAAGACTTTGGTAATCTTATCGTTCAAAAGCATTCTGAAGGGCATGGTTACAGTTCTGGTGAAAATTTTGTGTCAACAGCCCACTTAGAATTCGCTGTATATATAATATGAAGTGTGTATTGAGTGTATGTATATATATATTATATATATTATGATTACTTTCTCTCTCAGGTCTGTTATTCTGGATATAACCGAAAAGACCGAAGATCTTTAGACTTTCATGACAGTTCCTCCATCTCAATGGGTCCTCTGGCTGTGTCTGATAGAGGTACAGGTGAATATTTTAACAGATTTTGCCGATTTATTTTGGTTGTGGGTACCTTTTACTGTACGATTTTCTCTTCACAGATTTTTGCCTCTCAGAGCGAGCGAAGGTGTCTGTGGCTTCACGTGTTTGTGGTTCTCTGATGGTTTTGTTGGTTTCTATGATGAGCATCCTGACCTTCATTCCGTAGATTTAGCAACATTTTACACGTATATAATCTAATCTCATTTGAATGAAGCTACCACAGTTTATAGCTTTCTAAATAATTCTTTATTCTGAAGGTTGTGTTTGCTAGTTAGAATCAGTAATGCCTTGTTTATTAATTATTGTTCATTTTTCTCCTATAAATGATTGTGTACTTGATAAGAGGTGCATAAAGACTTAACACTGTACTGACCTCTTATAAAATACAATAAAGCAAATAATAGAAAGATTTACAAGTGTCAATGTATTTAGAATAATTTATGATGAAATGTTGATTTCAAAATAATAAAAACAAATGGTGTAATTATTTGTTCACTTTTTTCACACGTTCTGTCACTGGCACGTTTCTTACATGGAAATCCTGAAAAACCGGTTGAAACTTTCTATCACGTACCTTTGTGGTTTCCTGAATACAGTTGCTACATATTTCTTCCTTATTCTCACATAGTTATTAACCATATTAAACATGTTCTTTGTGTACTTCTTTAAATTATTACATAACATGTTGATAAGACTCAATGTAACAAAGTAAAAAATTCAGTTAAAGATTACAGTTAAAGATACAGTCAAATTATATGCAGTGAGTATGAATCAAAACAAGTTTCATTGCTAGGTGTGCTTGCACACACAAGGAATGTGTTTCGGTTACAGAAGCTTTCAGCACACAATGTAAAGCGACAAGACAAGTAACATAGGAAAGTAAAAAGTAAAAATACATATGTAAGTTAAACACACAGTGGTGGAAATTCCAAGTGACAGAAGATCTCCAGATAAAATATGTACAGATGTTTTATTAATATACAAGTTATAAGATGCTATAGTGATATGTCTGAGGGAAAGTATTGCACACATTTATTGTTCAGTAGGGTATAAAATATGTATATAAGGATTCTATAAGATGTTCTATTAAGATTCTATATACGGACAGTAATGCACACATTTATTGCGTTTAACTGTTCACGAGGTAGATGGCCTGAGGAAAGAAGCTTTTTCTCTGTCTGGATGTTTTTGTGTTTGTTGCTCTGAAGCATCGACCAGTCCTTGAAGTGTGGGAAGATGAGTGCCAGTGATTGGCTCAGCGGTAGGGTCAGTACTGGTCTAGTGGTTAGAGAGCTGGACTTGTAAGCGGACGGTTGCGGGTACGAATCCCAGGGCCAGCAGATGATGACTGAAGTGTACTTGAGCAAGTACCCCCTGTATGTTCTGCAGTGAGGATTGACTACTGCATAATAATATAAGTCACTTTAGATAAAAGCATCTGCCAACTGAATAAATGTAAATATAAATGCAGTCTGGACTATACACCCTTGGTTACTGAGGTCAGTTTTGGAGGCTGAGCCAAGCCAGATGGTGATGGAAGTGCAGAGGATAGTTCAATGACAGCTGAGTAGGTTGAACCTCCTCAGCTGTCGGAAGAAGTTAAGTCTCTACTGGGCTTTCTTCAAAACAGAGTCAATGTGAGAGTACCACTTCATATCCTAAGAGATCCACAGTCACTATAGCAACAGTGCTGTTTACGATTGTGACTAGGGGGAGTGCAGAGGGGTTTCTCCTGAAGTCCACTATCATCTTCACTGTTTTGAGTGTGTTTAGCTCCAGGTTGTTGTACATGCGGCATAGAGCCAGCTGCTCCACCTCCTGTCTGTACGCAGACTCATCGCTGTTCCGAATGATAGCGTCGACAGCAAACTTCAGGAGCTTAATGGAGGGGTCTTTAGAGGAACAGGAAGAAGAGCATTGGGTAGAGAACACATCCTTGTGGGGTGACCGGTGCTGATGGTGCGGCTGTCGGACATGATTTTGCCCATTCTGTTGTCTGTCTGTCAGAAAGCTGGTGATCCATTGACAGACAGAGCTAGAGACAGACAGCTGGGTCAGTTTGATCTGGAGCAGTTATGGGATGATGGTGTTGAAGGCAGAGCTGAAGTTAACGAACAGAATCCTCGCATAAGTCCCTGGTTTGTCCAGATTTTGTAGGGTATAATGAAGTCCCATAATGGCTGCATCATCCACAGACTCTGTAGGCAAACTGCAGGGATCAGTCAAGGGCTCAGTGATGTTCTTCAAATACGGCAACATCAGTGTTTCAAATGACTTCATGGCTACAGATGTTAAAGCCACAGGTCTGTAGTCATGGAGTCCTGTGATCTGTGGTTTATTTGGGATTGTGATGATAATGGAGTGTTTGCACCGCTCCAGTCATCTCTTGAAGATCAGTGAGAAGATAAAAGCCAGTTGGTCAGCGCAGGTTTTCATTTACATAAAAACTATAACTATGAGTCTCTGGAACGTCCCTGGAAAGCAACAATTGAACGTTGTTTTTGAAGTATTTTCTCCTGTGGCTGGTGCAGACTTTATTATAATAGGATTATTGTCCAAATGCCTGAAAGTTGCTAATCTCTACAGCTGCAATGCAGAACTTGTTCTACGGATCAATGGTTTCCATCATCAGTTAGAAGATGGGATGGTGATACAGGAGGTTTGTTGGGCAACTTCTTTGGCCTGTACCGGCTGTAATTAAAAATTAGATTCCGCAAGAGTAAAAGCCTGGATATAACTGTCTATGCAATTCTTAATCCACATTTTTGGCAGGATATATGTTTGTTACAAAAATGTTCCAATTGTTTTGTTCAGAGTGACTGCGCATTGCTTAATGGATGTATCTACTGTATCATCCTTTCTTAGTCCCTGCTGAATAACAAGCTTGTTAGAAAATTGGTAACTGTGTTAGTTGGAACCCGCTGGAGGACTAAAATACCTGCTTTATAGTCTGCAGTATTGTACCTACCCTCAATTTCTTATGAAATGCTATGCGAGGACTGTGACACAGTAGTAAATTATTTTAACAGATGACAGGTGTCAATTCAAAGAACATACCGTTTCAATAGAAATGAACCAAAAGTGCATTGTCTCAATAAGCTCAAGGTCATTCGTGAGAAAGAACTCTTTTGCTTTCACTTTCAAAGAATGTTGTTACACTGACTAAAATGTTTATTCAATATTGTGTATAAGAGTTCTTTTTATATTCATACAATAAAATATCTCGTGTTTATTAAACTGAGTATTATGTGTTAAGTATATTAGACACTTAAAGTACTTACTAGTTGAGATGTCTGGCTCTTAAGAAACATAGTTCTACTTGAAAAGAATAAAGAGCAAGGAAATAAGGATATTCAAGCCATTTTTTGAATGACAAAACATAGTGATTCAAAAAGAAAATCTTTGGAGCAGACTCGTCCATGCTTGATCCAAGGTAAGGAGTTTCAGCAGATCTTGCCTAAGATGAAGGCAGGTGCGGAGCCTACCCCCACGATGCAGGAAGGCCAAACCTGGTATGATTACGTAGCGATTGATTCTTTCGGACCGAACTTGTGCTTAAGCTTACATGCATACCTGAAGTTAAGTTTTATTATCAAACTTAAGTTCAAGTACATGTTAAAGTATACCTTATGTAGTAAGTATACTAGTATCAGTGTACTAGCAGTGCACTTGTCCGTGTTATAGGGAATATAAAGCTATAAAGCTTTTGAAAAGTATACTGTAACTGGCAGAGGGTTCAACAATGATCAGGGCAGAAATTTATTTTTTTGCCCCCTCTACCCCTAAATATTATTGAAGTAAAAATAAAATAACAAGATAGAAACACCCACTATAGGGACCAAATTAGAACTTATTCACATAAATACATAAATAAATTGCATCGTTTTTAAATTACTCTTAAGCAAGAACATACTTACTAAAATGATTATTTAAATAAAAATTCTGGAATCTTTTAAATAACATTAATAAACTGAAATAAAATCCCCACTGCATTCTGATGGAGCTTTCCAGAGTCAAAGATTAACAAAGGCACACAAGTCTTAAATGAGCTCTTCATATGATAATGCCTTTGCCAATTTTTATTTTATTAATACAAATGTCGAATTAATTTAATAGTCTCAGAATCATACAAAAGCAAATCAAGCACTTTTACCACGATTGAACCATGGTTATCTGCCTTTTTATCTTTCTAGCTATCATATCCATGTTTGTGCATTGTGTCGTATAGAGTCGATAATATTTGTATTTGTCTGTATTATTAAAATCTATTTTCGTTCAATGTTTGAACCTGTTTGTACCGAGGGTGTGAGAGAAACGAAACTTAAAAGCTCTTGAACGCTGTACATGTTGCAGTTTTGACAATAAATCAGACAAGATTTACGACGTCCACATATTTTTGTTGAGGTAGTCATAGAAAAGATTACACTTCGCATCATCACGTGTGCTCACTAGCACTGGTACTCTGAAAAAGGGAGCTGTTATACTAATGACGATATTTTTTCCTACAAAATATCATTTCTGAAAAAGCAAAGGTTTATTTGATATTATTAGAGCACTCACCCAACATCAACCCACAGTCATTTAAAAGACAGGAATTCCTGAATAGAGTTTCCAGCATCTTAAACAGTTTTGTACGTAGCTTTAAATATTTTCAGAAGAATGTTGCATGAACCTGTTAGACAATGACCGATCTCAGATTGCTATTCAACATCACACACACACAATGACAGATGACATGACCTTGAAAACATTTTACTAGTGGTGCTTGCTTCTTCTTCTTCTTCTTTTTCTTCTTCTCCTTCTTCTTCTTCTTCTTCTTCTTCTTCTTCTTCTTCTCCTTCTCCTTCTTCTTTATCTTTATTTTTTTCGAGGCATAAGAGCCACCCAAAATTTCCAATAGACTTTTATAGTGAACTTTGTAGCTCTGAGCGAGGATTTTAAGGAATCGTGTGATTTACACAACATCTAGAGGGACTGGCAGGCTTTGAAACAACATCCTCACAATGGGTCGTAAGATGTACCTCTAAGGTTTAGGACCATCCGAAATTTCCCATTAACAAATGTCATGACTTGGCATTCCAGTATCATCGAGACAATGGGGCGGATTTATTTTACTCAGGCACCGAAACACTATACTGTAATCTTCATAAAGTTATAAAGCCATGCCCATAGCAACAAAAAAAGAACTTAACAACACCTGTACCCCTGCATCAGAACATTTAGGAGACACAGGGATCATTTAGCTTGTCATTTGAAATTTCATTAAATAATAATATTTTTAAAAATGATCACAAGCCACACCCATAGCATCCAAACACATTACCTTAGCAACCGTTTAGCGAGACACTATTTCTATGTGTCAGAACATCGTACAGAATCTGAGTTTGTCTTGTTTCAGTAAGGTTTTGGGAAATCATCTCAATAAACGCCCAGTTCTCCGTTTTTTCATAAGCACCACTCACATTTTCTTCAGAAAACTTATCAATGTAGTTTTGTATATTCATATTAAGTAATCTGAATTGTTTAGAATTATAGTTTCTTAAGAACCTCGAGTTGATAAGATCCGCCTTTCACTATATTCGGAAACTTTGATCAAGTTAGGTCTGCTTCACACTACAGAATTTTAAACCCTTTTTTGGCCTGATTCATCAGGTTTTGTTCTGGGGGAAAATAGGAAGATATTAAAGAGACACGCTGATGAATCGCCATCACATCACCGATGAAAACAACTATCTAGCAAGCGAAATATCTGGCCTGGTCGGCCGGTTTTGTATGACACGATGTCAGGTGTCTGGAGAAACTGCAGCCGATGAGAGAGCGTGGCATGGATTGAAGTGACACACACCCACAATAGTCAAAATAATATTTACATAAATTACAACACCTCGAACATTGGAGTCAATAACATCTGGTAAACGGTTAAACCTCATTAGAAACATTACTCTGGAAACAACGGGAAAAACATATTTTACTCACCTCCAGCTCTCTCTGTGCTGCCCACATGTACCAATCTTTAACATATTTCTTGAATTTGTATTTTTTGGGGTTTTTGCACCAGATCAACAGTTTTCGCTGCCAAATTCTTTCCACCATACATTTTCACTTCCTGTTTTGCG
>CM065672.1:9723795-9765353 GCA_033220385.1 Triplophysa yarkandensis
ACGAGTTCTGATTGGGCCAGCGGCTCCTGCGTTGTGATTCGATGGCAGTGTAAGAGAGTTTGACCGGGAAAGGTGACACCGCTTACCAACACATGTGTGCACACTCTCCGTGTTACCATAAACTTATTCCGAGTCTGATTCTGGCTTAACCTCATAATATTAAACACATTAAATGGTAATAAATTGAGCCGGAATCAGACACGGAGAACATAGATGAAGAGGATGAAAAAGAAACTGTGCAAGCACAACCTTTGGATACCTTTAAACATATAGCATTCTGCATTTAAACTAAACCAGCATGTGAAAATAATGCAATAAATAATAAATATAATCAATAAATAATGTAAACGGATCATTACAAACAAAAACAAACGATGCTGTCTGGTTGAATTACTACGCTTTTTGTTGTTTCCATTACCCAATAAACAAACAAAGTAAACAGCGTTTCCCTTTGTGTAATAAGTTACACATACTGTTAAATGCACAAACTTAAATAATAAAATGCACGCACTGTTCGTGGTCCATAAAAAAATTGGCGAACAAAGAAACAAATACAACTCTTCATCTGCTCCATATAAGCACAACAAGACCACGCCCCCTTTATTGAACGTTTCTGTGTGTGAGTGTTACCTCGGGTGTGACGTCAGCTTTTCAGGAACTAGTGTGGTGCAGTCCAAACCATCTTCTTTTGTAGAAGATTTCTGTTTAAAATAATATCTCGCTTGACATTGAACTTTGAGCTTTATACTTTTACTTATGTTAATTAGAATTTAACAGCAACATTATACACTAATTCAAGTTTGAAAAATGGATTCGCATTGAATGGGATCTTTAAATCAATCTTTATCATCAACATTCACATCAGTTTATTTCTTTCCCCACCAGGAACTACGGAATCACCATCACTAGCCTCAACAGAGTTCTCAAACTCAACTGAATTCAACTCAACTTATTCACCACCATCATCAACAGGTTTGACATATTTCCATTTGTTAACTGTATAGCTACATTCCAAAACTAACAAGGTCCAAGCAGGATTAGAAAATGGAGAACAGAGTTCAGTGCGGATACAGTCCCCTTTCTGTCGGTCTCTCGACATTGTGTCGAAGACTACAGTATGGGGTTTGATCTTGAGAACCTATCGACTGTGAACTTGAATTTTAAAGGCCAATAAAATTGGCTAATGAAATTTGCATTCCAAGTCCCGCCCCGTATATAGGGTTAAAAAGGGACGAAGGCATGCTCATTCATCACCTTTTTTCTTCAAAACCTCGATGTTTGTCAGTATTTAATAGACTTTGGACTGATTCTTACCTGCTGGTTCTACAACACGTAGCAGCGGACTGTCCCTCTACAGCACACCCCTGTGCGTTTCGGGCAGAAGCCAGAGATCTTCAAAAAGAGCAAATTTCTGTACAGCATGCTCCCCCTTCACGGCGCACCGCTGTACCCCAGGTTGCGGCAGGCTTGTTCCAGACAGGGACAGCCATGACTTCTTCCTCACACCTTTGGATCTCTGAGGTGGCTTTCAATGGAACGCTGAGGTGACGTTCATTGGTTCAACCTGCTCACACAGCGAGCAGATGTCGTGGCGACATTGCAGTCATTGCAGCGAGCAGCGTAGGTGATTTCGGGGATCCTATGGATGTCAACCCGTCAGCCTCCAGCTATCAGAATGTCCATAACTGCCGTGCTTTCCCGGGCCGCCGCTAGCATTGGGCTTCAGTGTACGGCCCTACCGTCCCCCCAGCACTCGCGGTGGAATGTGGGGTACATGGGATCTGAACGGGGTGTTAACCCCCGCTCTGCCCTGGTGCCATTCTTGCTTACTAAGTAGTGGAATGTGCCGTTCTTGACATGTTCCCGACAGATGGCTCTTTCGCTCTCACTTCCCTCGAGGGCGGAGCAGTTAGGGGGTGCGTTGGTGTACCCCAGGTTGACTGAGGCTATCCGGCACATTCTCCCTCGCTGAACCGGGGGAGAGCGACACTTCCACGCCGGAAACCACCCCACAAGAAGTATGGGAAGCGACCCTGGGGTTCCTGCCCCGTTCCATCTAGAGCCGAGACTTTTTTAGGGCCTGGTGCCCATATTTTCAAGGAAAGCTGATTTTTCCTCTGGGTTTAAAACACAACCAGGATCACTCTCCGAGGGACGGTGTGTGGCTGTCCAACGTTTCATCTGTCAGACCTGATGTTGCCTCAATCCGACCCAACGTTGCCGCACAACTCAATGTTGTGTCAATGAAACAGCACCAAAGCTCTCTACACTCTCAAGCAGACGGTGTGCTGAACAGCTGGATCCACAGCCAGGTAGGTACTCAGAACCGCCTGCGTTCCCAGGGCTTGTCCCTAGGCGAAGCTTACATTTTGAGCGCCACAGAACCCCCCTCTACCTAAATGAAACAAAGACTTTCCCATCTCACTTCTTCCTTTTCCCCCTATTTTCACCTGTTGAATTGAAATTTATTTCTGAAATTAAAAAAGCCTCTGTGACCAATATATCTACCCTTCTTTTTGACAACAGTCACAATTCTTCCAACAAAGAGTCAGTCAGTTTGTTGATCTGTTCAAAATCAACCTTTTGTATAGCAGCCCCCATAGACCCCAGATACTGTTCAGATATACAGGTAATTAATGCTTTAGAAGGGCCTAAAAGTTCTAAATAGAGTTTAACAAAGGTGAAGAAGGGGGCCATGTCAATCGTTTTTATCTTTAAGGCCTTTACTGGTCAGGCATGCAGTGGAGTACTTCGATGCATGTGATGGAGCTGTAACACCACTCCAGCTGAGGGAGCCTTTTGCTGAGTTATGATTGTGAGCTCTTCCTCTGAAATTACTACCTGTTCGGCAGCCATATTAACCTGGCAACCACATTGCATCCTTGCAAAGTATTGCCAGTTTACCCTGCCTTACCAAGCGTTTATATCTCTGTCTAGTTCTCCTGTGTATGACCTGTTTGCCTCTTTCTCTTGACTTCTCTTTTGGATTGCACTTTTGTCTGTTTGCCTGCTTGGACTGCCTCCTTGTGTATCTACCTCCCCACTTGCCTTGCTGACACTGAGTTTGGATTTGTGGAACTGTTTAATAAACTCTGCATATGGATTCTACTTCGGTTTCCGCCTAAACTCTTTTACAGGATACTTCGCTACCAATGAATCCAGCAGACGTTTCTCAGCTCCAAGCAGCTTTCGCTTATCAGAGCGAGTTGTTGACAAATTACCAGAAACAACTCAACAAACTGCAGTCCGCAAACGACCATTCAACCCACTACATTAGATCGCTTTCCTCGATCTGCACATCAACAGTAAGACTGGCATTGCCCGATAAATTTGATGGTTCAGCAGGACAATGTCATGGGTTTATTCATCAAATCCGTATCTATGTGGAAAGCCAAAGTAATCAGTTTTCTTCTTAGGGAAGTAAATGCACGTTGCTAATGTCTTTGTTATCAGGCAAAGCGATTGATTGGGCTTTAGCGGTTTGGGAGGCACATTCATGATTTCAATTGTCTTTTGAGTATATATTACAACAACTTAGTGAAGTATTTAAATATTCTGAGTGGGGCAAGTATATTTCTACGCAATTGCTTCACATGTCACAAGGGAACCGCACCGCTGCAGTTTTCGCCATTGAATTCAGAACTCTTGCTGCACAAAGTGGATGGAATGATGTGTCATTGAAGGCTGTGTTCAAACCGAGCTTCAGGCTGAGTTAGGCTGCAAGGGTTAGGGCTTAACATTTATTGCATTCATCTCCATGGCCATCAAGATCGATAATTTGCTGAGAAACACACCCGAGAGAAAATCCACTGGACAAACGGTTCTTAACTCTTAAATCTACCAATCTCAAAGTTATTTCTCATTCCTGTTTTGCTACCTACGAAAGATGGTCCCATTTCTTTGACAGTGTTGATTGATTCCGGTGCCGCCTTAAATCTGATCAACAAGGATATCGTCAAGAAGAACAGTTTAACCACACTACCTTGTGTGCCCACCATTTGCATCACCAATGTCAACAACAAACCCATTGAGGGAGGAGTTACCAAACAAACTGCACCTGCTCAGTTACAGATTGGCCTGTTCCACAGAGAAAGTATTTACTTCTATATCATTGATTCAGTCTGATTTGAAATCATACTAGGATATCCCTGGCAAACCACTCACGATCCTGTATTATCCTGGAATCATGGAGAATTGACTCACTGGTCTGAATTTGGTTGAAGCCATTGTCAAATCCCTGTCAAAATGCCTCAACGATTCAGGTTCTGCCTTCAGTGTTAAAATCCCTGCCTACTATCAGGACTTTTCAGATGTGTTCAGCAAGAGCAAAGCTTCACAGCTACCACCTCACTGTCACTGGGATTGCACCATCCATCTTCTACCCCATGCCATGCCACGCCACCCAAGAGTAAGGTATATATATCACGTCATAAACGCAGGCTATGGAAGATTACATTGAAGAGGCTTTGAACCTTGGTTTTATTAGGCCCTCTACCTCTCCAGCAGCAGTGGGGCTCTTCTTCGTTGAGAAGAAGGATGGAGGTCTATGACCACCGAGGTATCAACAATGTTACTGTAAAATTCCACTATCCTCTTCCACTTGTTCCTGCCGCATTAGAACAGCTTCGAGAGGCTAAGATTTACACCAAGCCAGACTTGAGGAGTGCTTATTATCTCATTCGCATCATAGAAGGGGATGAGTGGAAGACAGCTTTTCTCACCACAGGAGGTCACTATGAGTACTTGGTGATGCTATTTGGGCTAGCCAACGCCACAGCTGTGTTCCAATCATTTATCAATTAAATCTTCAGGGACATAATGAACCAGTATGTGATTGTCAACATTGACGACATCCTTATATATTTCAAGTCTGAAGATGAACACATTAAACATGTTCAAACCATCCTCTCTCGTCTTCGAGAACCAAGTCTTTGTGAAAGCAGAGAAGTGTGAGTTCCATGTACAGCACATCACTTTCTTAGGATATCACATAAGTCATCATGGAGTCGATATGGATAATTCCAAGATTTATGCAGTTAGGGAATGGCCTCGACCATCAACAATTAAGGAACTTCAACGATTTCTAAGTTTTGCAAACTTCTATCGCTGTTTCATCAGGAACTACAGCATGATTGCATCACCGTTGACCTCTCTCCTGAAGGGGAAACCATCCAAGTTGAGATGGTCAAACGAAGCTACCGCCGCTTTCACAA
This sequence comes from Triplophysa yarkandensis, assembly GCA_033220385.1. Lineage (NCBI taxonomy): Eukaryota > Metazoa > Chordata > Actinopteri > Cypriniformes > Nemacheilidae > Triplophysa > Triplophysa yarkandensis. The sequence continues at coordinate 9,729,009 of CM065672.1, forward strand.
AACTCAAATCAAGCTTGATGTCGGCCCCTATCATGAAACAACCTGACCCTAACCTGCCATTTGAACTGGAGGTGGATGCTGCGGATGCTTCAGACTGTGGAATTGGAGGAGTACTATCAAAACGTTATTGTCAGCCATTTAAGTTGTATCCATGTGCAGTCTTTTCAAGGAAACTTACTTCTGCTGAGAGGAACTTTGATGTTGGTAACAAGGAGTTACTGTCCATGAAAGCGGCAAGTGGAGACATTGGCTGGAGGGAGCCATTCATCCATTTCAGGTTATCATAGATCACAAAAACCTCGATTATGTGAAAAGTGCCAAAAGACTAAATCCACATCAGGCCAGATGGTCATAATTCTTCACAAGATTCCAGTTTACTGTCATATATCATCCAGGAAGCAAGAATAGTAAAGCACATGCCCTCCCCAGGCGCCATGATCCACCCACCAAGAACATTCACCATTCCCATCTTGCCTCCCTCAGTCATTATTACCACTGTAAACTTGGACATCAAGGAGGAAATTCAAAGGGCCACTCAACAAGGTCCTCCGCCTGCCAGGTGCCCACCCAACAAGCAGTATGTTCCTAAGGTACTACGACAGCGGGTCATGCAATGGGTCCATACATCCATTAACTCAGGCTATCCAGGTATCTCTCGTACCATCAAATTGATCCACAATGCTTTCTGGTGGCCAGCAATGAATAGAGAGATAACAGATTACGTGAAGGCTTGTCAAATTGTTGCATAGTCTAAGACCCCAAAGGAACTTCCATTGGGTCTGCTGCAGCCACTACCTATTCCCCAACGTCCATGGTCCCATCTGTCAATTGACTTTGTGACTGATCTGCCCCCGCCAAAGATTTCACAACCATTCTGGTCAACTCAACTCCATTACAGGAGCGTTGTCTTCAATAAAAAGAAAAGTTGTCTTGAAAGATGCAGACTTTTTCCGGCATTGAAGAAAGTGTCTTCTAAAAACTAGCAAGAGGTTTCAGAGTTGATTTTGAGTCCATTTTTAACCCCCCAAAGTTCCAACTAGCTCATCTGCCCATACCAGCACTCCACCACCACCTTTCTGGCATCTGAGTCAAAGAGGAACTCTGTGTCTGTTACTGATCCAACCAAGACCCATTCATCTGGTCCTTCAAGAGTCACTCTTATCTCATCATTTCACCAAACCTTCCTTTGAAAAATCTATCTTCAGCTATTTCTTGGCTCATTCTTTGTTTTAACTAATGGGTCTTGTTCAGAGGTGGTCGGGTATCTGCCCTTCTTACTTTGACCATGTCTCTGTGAACTGAACACCTCATACTTCTTGACATTCCAGGTAGGTTCCCGTTACAAAATATGGCAGCACTGAAGGATATGGGTTCCTACTTACTACATATTTGATTCTTCTCAAATCTTTTGCTTTTATTTTTAATATGAATATTTTCTTCTCTACATGTTTCTTGTGACCCTGTTGAATATTTGCCCTACAATGTTTGATGGTTCTGTGATCACGCCCTTCTGCGATCTTATATATCTTCAAGAGTGCTGCATCACTTAAAGACTTTTTACAATTTTTGCCTTTCATAGTCAGTTAAATCTTTTTTATGGCCCATTTTCACTAAGGAGAACAAACTGCCTAATAATATTGCACACCTTGATGTAGGGTGTTTATCTCCTTAGGCTACATCCACCCTCCCTCCATAGGCAAAAACACATAACCTGATGTGCATAAAATCCTATAAGCTATTTTTAGGGTATATGTTGTCCACATTAATGCATGTGATATGTTTTTTTTCCTCAGGATCATGTGCTAGACCCTCAGCCCTCTGCTGTCTTGGACAGAATAATGGCTGCAATCGAGGATGTTTTTGTGATGAGATTTGCATCCAACTTCGGGACTGTTGCAGTGACTACATCCAGACATGTGGTCTTAGTAAGAACACAAAATCTCAAATATCTAACTGTTATTAGTTTGTCAGCTAGTTGAACTAGTTATCTTCACCCATGTGTGTGCTGTGTTAGATGGAAATATATGATTGCTGATTTCTGTAAGAAATTTTTAGCATTTTAAAAAATAAGAATTCTGTAGTGCAGAGCGCATTTTACAACATTTGCTTTTAAGGAGGTCTAATGTTTCCATTTTGTTAAGTTCCATATTTGATAACAAATACTGACATTTTCATATTTTGTGTGAAGACACAAATTATACTATAGATCTGACACCACAGCCAGATTTCCCCGGTGACTTTCTGCCGACAGAATACACATCTCTGATCAGCACAACCCCAGGTAAAGTATTGTCCTGCTTTCTTCATGAGTTTTCTGTCATATTTTTATTTAAATATTAATTCACCATAAAATGAACAATGCAGAAAAGCTGTGGCAATCTCTACAAGACCCGAAAGAAACCTATCAGCAAAGCTATAGTGTTGTAAAGACTGAATACAACTTTTCCAGTAACTTCCAGTTCAAAATGCAACAAAATACTTTGTTAGGGGTTTTGTACAGTGATTCATAACTTTTGTCTTCACCAAAAAACTGATTGTTTCACATATAGAATGGCTTAAATCTAAAACCAATAAGCCCTGAAAAGCAGTCCGCAAGTGCATTTTAAATTAGCTAAGAGGGTTTTTTACTCAACTGCCTGATTGGACTTATTACTTTTGTTTGTTGTTATTTAGTTTATTTAGTTTAATTAAATTAATTAATAAATTAAAATCAAAAGAAGAATCAAAAATGTCTCTTAAATTGTACATTTTTAATGCTCTTTAACAGAAGTTGACCCCTGCTTCAACTACAATGTTCTGGATGATTACTGGAGATCCACCAGTTATCAGTTTTCCTCTGCTGTGATGTGTGACATGCATGTGAGTTGGCAGGGCTGGTATCGTCTCTACCTTCAAGGTCAGAGCGTTCAGATGCCGGACACATGTGTTTCTGAGCACAGATGTGGCACTCATGCACCTCTGTGGATAAACGGTGAACATCCAAGTGTTGAGGATGGAGTAGTCACCAGAGCCGTCTGTGGTCACTGGAGCAATAACTGTTGCTTTTTTCAATCCAATCCCATACAAATCAAAGCCTGTCCTGAAGATTATTATGTCTATAAATTGGTTAGTCCAACTGGCTGCTATTTGGCATACTGTGCAGGTAAAAACATCTACTCATTTTTTTTGGGATTCACAAATGGTAAATAGTCCTTTTTTATTCATATGCATCACTTTTCCCCACAGATGATAGAAACAATACCACTACACCAACCCCAAACTCTACCATAGATACTGTGACTTGTATGTATTGTAGTTTTTGTTTTGGGATGTTTTTTAATATTAGGGTGATACTCTGTTTGTGTGTTATTATTGTGTTTGTAATGTAAAGTTTCTTCTATCTCTCTCAGTTCCTATGAATACCAGCACTGATCCGTGTTATGATTATAACATTATTGATGAATATTGGAGAGATATACACATAAGCGCATACCAGGATTATGGACATGATGACAGTCTTGTTGATTGGAGCGGCTGGTATCGGCTGTATCTGAATGGATCCAGTGCTCAGATGTCCGAGTGGTGTGTGAGCTTTATGGGATGTGGTGGTGAAACCGGACTGTATATCAGTGGGTCTCATCCACGACTTGAAGATGGAGTGGTGACACGGGATGTCATGGGAAAAAATATCTGGTGGTCATACTATGGCCAGTGTGATCAGTACAGATCCAGCCCTATTCAAGTCAAAGCCTGTCCAGGAGATTATTATGTATATAAACTTGTCACACCAGATGTGTCAATCTACAAGCCTTCATACTGTGCAGGTAAATATCGGACTGTTCTGATAATAATGATGCTTTTCATTTTTCAAGGATCCTTATTTTAATTGTAAGGGAGGGTCCGCCACAGGGGTTAATAGGGATCATGACACAACTAATAAACATTAATAGCGACTTGGGCAGTCGTGGCCTGGTGGTTCGAGTCTTGGACTCGTGATCCGAAGGTTGCTGGTTCGAGACTCGGAACCAGCGGGAATAGCATGACTGAGGTGAATCCCTTGAAATGTTCCTTGGGCGCCGCAGCATGGCTGCCCACTGCTCCGGGTGTGTGTTCACAGTGTGTGTGTGTGTGTGTGTGTGTGTGTGTGTGTGTGTGTGTGTGTGTGTGTATTCACTTTCTGGATGGGTTAAATGCAGAGCACAAATTCCAAGAATGGAACACCATACTTGGCCATACGTCACTTCACTACAATGTGTGCCATGACCTTCACTTATAAAACTGTGTGTAACAATTACAATCCTTCTGTTATTTTAACCTTCAAACTTTAACCACTAAGATGCTGCTTAGGCCCCCCCACAATTCCTATTACGTTGCAAAGAACACTGCTGTCAATAATATCCATGGCCTTTACCTTATTACCAGCCCCCGTCACCCACCCCCAAGGATTTGTAGAACCGCGAAAATGAAATAAAAAAAGAAAAAATTAAGTGATGAATTTTAGTATGGTAGGAACATCATGTCAAGTTTAAAAACCTAACCTGGTCTTTATTGAGACTAGGTAATCAAATATGAGTTTGATTCAGACATACACAATTAGAGTCTTGAACTGGCAAATCATAAATTAAGGCAGAACCTTTGATTTGTCGTAATATATAGTCTGGTAATGTTTTTTTCTAAGGCAGTTTTACAAAAGTTATTGCCTAAAATTTAATATAAGCCCATTAATTAAGGATCAATACAAAACATCTGAATTTAACATGAGATTTTTTGTTAAAGTTTAGTTAGAAATAGGCTAATATGAAATTTAAAAGTATATATATATATATATATATATATATATATATATATATATATATATATATATATATATATATATATATAAATATAAAATACAAAATTATGTTAATATAAAGTAAATAATGGCATTAAACCTGAATTATTTCCATTTCTTAACATTATTTTCTGTGCACACAAAATGTAAAAAAAACCCACTTTATCAGAAGGTGCCATTCTTATAAACATTGGGGGTGGCAGCGGTTCTCCTTTTTTTAAAGTGTGGCAAAGGTAAAAGCAGTTCAAAAGATCAAGATCGCAGCAACAACTCTAGATGCAACAACTTTATTGAAGATTGTTTAAACAAAAACAGTTATTCAAATTTTAAAGTGTACAAATCATTTTAATAGTTGTACCTTCTGTAGTGATGATTAGCCACTGCAAAATACTTGTGGCTCACTTTAAATAAAGGACTTTTCCAAATAAAAGAATAATCTTTTTATAAAAACAACAGTCACAAAAACGTCCAAGAATTATTTGGTCGATGATAAATATTTTATGTTTACTTATTGTTATAATGAAGACTAAACTTATGAAATAATCGTTCAAATACAGAATGACCCTTGTATAAACAGCTGCTTTGTGTTGCAGTTTACAGCATGTTTAATGTAACTATTTTCAATCGGTTTTATATTTCTCTTGGCTTTGTCACTCCCTGGGAACTGAAACAGTTTTTCTCTTAAAATCCTCAAAAGAGTGTACATAGAGCACATGAGGGCCAGAGTCAACTGTCCCACATTCAATAAATATTAATGGCGCTTTGACTTACACCTATTTTCTTCGTGTCAGTTTCTTTCAGCAGCATCAGTGATGATCCCTGTTATAACTATGAGTCTCTGGATCGTCCCTGGAGAGCATCGACTGAAAGTGGATTGTGGATTTGTGATGAATATTTCTCCTGGAGTGGCTGGTACAGACTCTATCATTATGGGATGGATATCCAAATGTCAGAGAGCTGTGTAAATCATTACAGCTGTAACGCAGGCTATAGTCTGTCACTCAATGGTCCTCATCCTGAGATAGAAGATGGTGTGGTGACCCGGGAGGTCTGTGCTGGGTATTATTGGGCTAGTAACTGCTGCGATTACAAGTCAAATCCAATCAGAGTGAAAGCCTGTCCTGGAAATTATTATGTCTATGAACTTGTGAAACCAATGGGCAATGCATGCACAGGATATTGCACAGGTATAAATCTTCTCTAGTTCTTACAGATGTTTTTGTTATAATGTACAAGTGCAATTTATTTACTTGAACACAACTGAACTGAAACAAAGGCAAATAAAAGGCAATTGTAACATGAAGAAAACCACAAGATAACACAAACCCTTACATCTCCAGTGTATTTGATGTTTTTTAGACGTCAGCACTATATCGCAGATGAATTTCACAACAACTCCGGCTGTTCTTACTGGATCCAGCAACACCTTAAGTAAGTTCATATAATGTTATTCAAATCTTTTATTTAGTAGAGTATTAGAATTTATGTTTAATAACTTCTTGTGAAAGAAAAACTATTTTAAACATGTACGTGTGTATACTTGTATATACAAATAACTTGCAACATTCATATGGACTCTATATAAACTATGTTTATTTTATTTTCACTGTTGATCAGCACAATAGTTTATAAGTAATAAGTGCATTGCTTTATTTTAATCTCAGGTGATCCATGCTCAAGCTACAACAAACTGGATGAATACTGGAGAAGCACACGCAATTACTGGTACATGTATGGATATATAACCGGACACGATGACACTCGTGTAGAATGGGCAGGCTGGTATCGACTCTTCATCAATGGATCGAGTGCTCAGATGCCCGAGTGGTGTGTAGGTTACATGACATGTGGAGGATTCAGTTCTCTGTGGCTTGGTGGTTCTCATCCTCAAGTGGAAGATGGAGTTGTTACTCGAGAAGTCTACGGCTCTTATTATGACCAGTGCAGTCATTACACATCCAACCCAATCCAAGTCAAAGCTTGTCCTGGAGATTATTATGTGTACAAACTAACCAGACCAAATGTTGCAATCCCAGTCCCTTCATACTGTGCAGGTACAACCACTCTCTCTCTCTCTCTCTCTCTCTCTCTCTATATATATATATATATATATATATATATATATATATATATATATATATATAATATAATATAATCAATGAAAAACTTTTGTTAAGTTCAGTAACTTCAGTAGTGTTCTGTAGAGATATTGAAGAGTCATTTTCTGTAGTTCTATTTTGAAAACTTTTAATCAGCGCTCAATACTATCTGCATTCATTAATGTTTATGTCTTATAATAGTTTCTTTCAGCACTCCAAGTGTCGATCCCTGTGACAGTTACACCAGTCTGAATGAATCCTGGAGATCCACTGATAATCCTTACTATAACTATTACTACAACAGCTACTATGACATGTGTGATTACAATGTGAATTGGAACGGCTGGTACAGACTTTACATCAACAATCAGAGTGCTCAGATGCCGGACTCATGCGTTAGTCAAGGGATGTGTGGCACATATAACCCACTGTATCTCAGAGATCCTCATCCACAGCTGGAAGATGGAGTGGTCACAAGACACGTCTGTATGTCCACATGGAACGGTTGCTGTGGTTCTGAATCTCATCCCATACAAGTCAAAGCGTGTCCAGGAAATTATTATGTTTATGAATTTGTCAGACCAATATACTGTTCAGCTTACTGTGCAGGTACAAATCTTACTCAAAACACTTTAAAATAAGTATTAATATGATCTTTATCTATAACAAACTATTTTTTCAGATCAAAGAATTATAAACTCCACCGTAGAAACCACTACACTGACAGATGGTACGTCCTGTTTCTTAACATGGGGATTACATTATTGTATTGAACGTTTTAAAATGGTGTTTGCAAATATATGTACTGTTGAGTTTTTTTTTGTAAAATTTGGAAATGCAATAGCGGAAACCGTTCCTTTGCATTATATTATAGAATTCAGAATTCAGTTGGTGTTTTGCATTTAATTGAATTGAATTTGTCTTAAATATTTCGACTATTTTCATTCTGCCCGAGGGTAAATGTAAAACCTCTATAGTATGTAAAATACCATATATCTTCTTTCATGATACTTTATTTGTAAACTTACATCACATCAGCTCTCTCAAATATCTTTCTATGAATTATAAGTGCTTTAGACTGTTGGACATTCATGCAGTCATGGCCAGGTGGTTAGAGTATCGGAAACTACCCCAGCACTGCGACTCCTTTCTGAATGTTTTTTTAATACAAACTTTTGACTGTCAGGAAGTTTCCATTAATATATTGGCCATTCGCTCCTAAATTCAGCTCACACACCAAATTTGAGAGCTCGGAAGAGCACGAGCATCAGCGTATACTTTCCAGAAGACGTCATGAGGAGATTGGTCCTCTGAGTCCACCCAAAGGAGTCATTACGCTGTATCTGTCTTCTGTAACTGACCTATCAAGAGATTTCTGATATGAACAAAATGCGATTCTACACTTTATGTACCCAATATTAACATGAGATTGTGAGAAATTGCCTGCGATACCCATCTCTGCGGGGTCAGTTGTGGTCTGGTGGTTAGAGAGTTGGTCTTGTGTGTAGAAGGTTGTTGGTTTGTATCTCAGTTACTGCAGACAATGTCTGAAGTGTACTTGAGTAATGCACCCTACCCCTGTTTACTGTGAAGTGATGATTGGCAACTGCACAATACCTGTAAGTCAATTTGGATAAAAGCGTCTGCTAAATGAATAAATTTAAAATATTTTTTTATATTTACAATTATCTGTTGCTTTGGGCTTACACAGGGTGTTTTAAAGTATTATTTTATATTTTAATACATTTGTTAAATGCATGTACCTGGCAGATGTGTTTTACATCGCATGAAATTAGTACATAGCTTTTAACCATATCAGATTGAGAAAGAGCTTTTTTTTCAGGTACACATACAAGGATTTGTTACAGTGACATAAAATACACAAATGTGTTCGACTTCAGGTTGGCAGAGGGAGAAGACTTGTTGGCGCTCTGACGATTTCTTTGAGTCACTCCATACTTTGATTTCACTTTTTTAGGGTTCAAATGGAACAAGTTAATAAACTATTGTTAACAGGATCCTAAATTGGACCCACTGACAGTGATTTCAGCGAGCTTAATATGGAGGTGATTGCTAAACTCTTAGCATCGGAACATAGACAGGCCTTATCGGCAGAATGTAAGTGTACTATATCCTCACTCGGGACCAAAATAAACTGTGTTCAAATGGCAGTATCAGATCACTCTTCAAAGATTTCTTCTCTTGAGTAAAATGATAATTTTCTGGAGGTACGCATGCTTACGTTGGAAGCAACTTGCACGCTCTATATGACAGCAACGCAAAGCTGTTTGTTTAAGTTACGGATCTCGAATCACACAGCCGCCTTAGCAATGTGGGCATCATTGGACTGCTGGAATAGACTGAGGGACCTTGTCCTTCTTCATGCTTTTCACAGCTCTTATTTGATGTCCTGGGACAGATGTTTTGACATTTCCACATTAAATTGACTGTGTCTGAGGGTTTTACGATGAAAACTTTGCGCCATTCTCATCCGACTAGACTGCTACCAGTAAATAGAGCTGATCCTCTGGGAGGATCGAGCTAAAAGGGGCAAGCCCAGGGTCCATGTCAGCCCGATCATGATACGTGAGGACTGTGCACCAGAACTGATGGCACAACAATCTAAACATAGACAGGTAATGAAGGAACTGTACAATTTGGGAGTAGTAGGTCGTTCTACTCAGTATAAGAGGCTAAAGAGTAGCCTTGCCTTGCCTTGCCTTAGTTTTTTAGTAACACCTTGTTTTGTGCCCCCTCGTGGGAAGTGTTTTTCTTTGCCGTTTCAGTAGTGTTGAGTGTACCGTTTTCCCCATCGTGGGTTTTTGTTTTGTGTTGTTTTTATTAAAAGTCTTGTTGTTTTCATCACATCCTGCATTTGGGTTCTTCACCATCCCACCCATCCTGACACTCTCACCCCCCATTTGACTCACCAGAAATAATTGTGCACTTGGATGATGAGAAGGAATTTGACAGGGTTGAATGGGCTTGTTTAATTTTTATTTTAGAGAAGTTTGTTTGACTAGCTTTATTTCATCTTTAATCACCGGTGGCTTGAGTACATACCAATGGCTTGTTCTCCTCGTGCGGGTCACGTCAGATGTCTCCTCTCTCCTTCACTTTTTAATCTGGCTACAGAACCTCTAGCTATTTGGCTTCATAGATGGTTTTGATGACAAATCTCATTATGGTTCAGTTCATAATCTCTCTCTCTCTCTCGATGATCAATTATTGTACTTTTCTAACTACGTCTCCTCCATGCCTGTAATTCTGGACATTCTTGATAAGTTCGGACATATCTCTGGATACAAAATTAATCTACAAAGAAGTAAGCTATTTTTTTGTCAACCCTGAACCTAGTAAGATCTTGTATTCTCTTTTCACTTTAGAAAAGATCAGGTGGATTTGTATACCTGGTTGTTTTTCTACCAATTCGTTTTACAAATTTTGGAAAGACAGGTCTTCGCCTCCTTTGTACCCGGTGGATTGCATTTATATAGTGAAAATGGTTTTCTTACCCAATTTCCTTTGTCTTTTAGACATATTCCATTAATAATTCTCTTTTTAATAATTTTGATGGTATTTTGGGTTCTTTCACTCAGTTCACTTCACTTTCATGGCAAACAAGCCTGCACACCTTAAGGAATTGTTGGATGTGTAATGTTTATACGATTCTCTATTGAAATAGTTCTGTCCAAGCTGTTGACTAAGCTTTTGATCCATTTTGCGTCCAATTCATGAAACACTTTAGTTCACATAGCGCTACTTACCAAACACCCATCCTAAATATTAATTTGTCTCCCCTTTTTGCTCTGATCTCTCCTTTTGCAATTGTACAATTAACAGGCTGGTTGTGAGAAAGACAGACAGGATTTAGCAAGACATCTTGGGTTTACGTTTAAAAACAAAACAAAGATGCTGTTGGTTGTCATTTCCCACGATGCTGAATGCCACTTCCGAACCTTGTACAATGTGGCCATGCTGTCTTGTACGTGGATGGGTTACACATTCCCTAAAACCTTATTTATATGTCACAGAATTTGCAGTGATCTTTGCTATCATCCAATTTTTATGAAGTTCCATGTCTGAATCACTCTCTCATTCCGTTCGGTGACTTTTTGAAATTTTTCGAAAATTGTAGATGGCAACACAAATATTTGGGGGCATGTAACTAAAAATGTTAAAAAATTGATAATATAAACAGGTTTTGTAAAATACATTTTTGAAAACTGCACTGGTATGAAACTGCCCAAATATTGTTCACCTGTCAAAGACAATTTGTACCCGTACATTCAAATTCAAAACTACCCAATCAGGCAACACTGACCAAAGAACTTCAAGTTATTAAAAGTCACTGTCTTTTCAGGAAGCACACAAGGAAATGCAAGACTCCAAGTCTCTAAAACTGAATATATCAGTCTGTAGTTTTAAAATGTTTAATAACTTTTTTTTGTTAGTTTCATGGTGAAAAACACTTTGTCATGTCTTTGTGGAAATCTCTGCCCCTTGGTGTTCAGTGAAATCTTAAATGATAGTTTACAATCACAAAAAGATTTCAATAAAAGTTTAAATTTTTAGTAACTTGCTTTGCACCATCATTTAAATTAAATCAATTTTTATCATCAACTTTTACATCAGTTTATTTTTTCCCCCCACCAGGAACTACAGAATCACCATCACAAGCCTCAACAATATTCTCAACTGAATTTAACTCAACTTATTCAGCACCATCACCAACAGGTTTGACATATTTCCATTTGTAAACTGTACATCTACATGCAAAAACTAACAAAGCTTAACAGTGTTGTCCTTTGTGTTACAATGAACAGAAACTTTTAGCTCAGATTAGACATTAGAATTAGAAACAATGTCCTGCACTTCTGACTGCCACCTTGATCAGTTTCTCACTTTAGGTGCAGATCAGAGACATTTAACTTTAATTATTTACACTTTGAGAAGTGCACTTAATTCCTTTTTGTGAATGTTGGCAGTATGACCTAGGTTTCTCTATCGCTGATGATCAATGGGGAAATCTGGTTAACTCCTCATCCATATGACTGACGAGGTTAAACGAGTGAAACTCCATTAGCTAATAGAATTGAGCATCTACATCTAAACAGCAAATCTTCTTTAAAACCTTTATATCTGTACTCCTCCTTTTGTTGATGTAAAACATGTTAAGACGTATTGTTTTTACCCGTTGATTCTGCATCACGGTCCGCTCTGAACGGCTGAAAACTTGGCAGCTGTGGCGCGTTGTCGGAAATGGCGTCGGTCTGCCGGGTTTCATTGAAACACAGAGTGAGCAGTCATTATCTTTCCCAGAGAGATGTTCAATAGATGGAGCAAAGATTCTCCAGATGTATGCTTGGCTTCAGTATTTTAAATCCATGCAGTCTGATTTCCACAAGTGCCCAAGCTTCTTAGCTCTTATAACGCCCACGAAGACTGACAAGAACTTCACAACACCTGTACAAAAGCTCGGTCTACTTAGTAATCTTAAAGGCTTTGTTTCTTTCCGGAACAGGGCCATTTTATCCATTTGGAACTGGAGACATAGAGAATGGACGCATTGATGATGGAAGTTCTGATGTGATTTACCTCCTGCAACCCTTCATATTTTTTGGGCAAACATACACCCAAATACATGTAAGTCAAACTTTTAAAAGAGAATCATGTTTTGGTTTTGATGTTACAATCAATTATAACTATTATATGATAGTTCTCGTACGTTCTCTGCTTCAGTTCCTCGATGGTGGAACGATCTTCAAAAAACACCTAAAAACTCATCTTTTCCGGCTCCACATAACTCACTAGGAGTACCTTTCTTTTCTAACCTACTCACTCTACCTAAAAAAAAAAAAATTCTACTTTCAGGTTTTTATCTCGCTCTGTGTAACTCGGTAGCATTGTTGTAGCACTTGTTCACCTATTGTTGTATCGGCTATTTACCGCTTCATTGTCTCCTCGACTATTGTAAGTCGCTTTGGATAAAAGCGTCTGCTAAATGCCTAAATGTAAATGATGGGGAAATAATAAATTTACAGATGAAGTGCTATACCCCTGGCAGATAAAAAAAAAAGAAAACATCCTCCTAACCTTAACACTAACCTAACATTTAAGTATACTTTAAATATGTACATACTTTTTTGGTTGTGCTCTTTCCTGTATATTGATGATTTGTTTTTTAACAACAATATAGTAACAGGGTTTAATTTTATAAATCACACCATTGTGTTTATCGTCTGACAACAATATCAACCAGTGATATTGTGAAAAGGGCATAGTTATTTAAAATACAGTAAATTGAAAGATCAGAGACTAGATTCAATTGAAGATGTTGAAAAGTAGTAATGACTAAATCGAGATTTGGTTTTTGTATTGTATTCTGACTCACATAATATGTTTCAGGTCAACAACAACGGACACTTGACGTTTGATGGGTCATGGTCCAGCTATTCTCCATATGCATTCCCGGCTCATAGTGGGAAAGACATCATAGCTCCATTCTGGACTGATATTGATAACCGTGACAATGGTGTTATCTCATATCAGCAGTACACCTCTGGAAGTGTCTTAACACAAGCTACTCAAGACATCAACCAATACTTTCCTGACCTGAGCTTTTCTGCTTCATGGGTCTTTGTTGCAACATGGGACAGAGTGGCATATTTTCCACTATCAGGAACAGTAAGAACCCGGGATAACTGAGGTCTTAGAAAAAATCAACTATTTGATATTAAAACCTGTTTTTATTCCTACAGGAAACATCTTTCCAAGTGGTTTTGATTTCAGACGGCCATCTCTCATTTGTTGTAATCAATTATGGTACTATTGCTCAATCACAGCGATATGTACAGGTATGAACATTGTGAATAAAAATATATGCTACAATTTGTACCTAACTAAATAGAAACATGGATATTCTGTTTTACCACTAGGCTGGCTATGACACCATGGACTCAAGCCACCATTTCTCAATAACTGGAACACCTCAAAATTACTCCACAAGCCTAACATATAGCAGCAATGTCAATGTTTCAGGCAGATGGGCCTTCAGAACCGATTATGGATCAAGGGGTTGTCGGTTCAATGGTAATTTGATTGTCAGTTTTGATTATCAGCAGCTATTTGTCAATTTTGTAACAAAGGGAAACAATATTAAGTTAATATGTTTGAAAGTCCAGCACTAAACAACATGTGTATTTAGTATGTCGGTCCATGGCAGAATTTCCAAGCAACTCCTAATCAGCAAACTGAATTATAAAGATTTTATCCTGGCAACAACAAAGTTGATCTTGTGAACTTAATAAATAGCCAAATGTGTTTGGACTAGCTTAAAATCATGCCGTTTTGAGCTGGTCTTTCAGCAGTATTTCTTATAATCATAAAATTATTTTAGTGTATATCCATAATTCTATATCTTTTAGGTTTAGCAGTGCAGCTGGGAGATTCTTTCTGGAGTGATTCCACCTGTCAGGAGAAATGCATCTGTACCATTCGAGGTGTCCAATGCAGCCCGGAGCCCTGCAGTTATTCCCAAGCATGTCGTAGAGACGCTTTCCAGTTCTCTTGTCAGAACATTCAACGGCAAACCTGCACCGTCTCTGGAGATCCTCACTACTATACTTTTGACAATCAGATTTTTCACTTTCAAGGCACTTGCACTTATGTTCTGTCTGAGGTTAGCTTTTAATGATTGTTTCTTTGGCTTTATGTTGTGTACAAGAAGGGTATCATCTAGTTTGTAATTTTTAGTAATTTTAAACATGTATTATTATTTAGGCTTGTGGATATGGTTTGCCATACTATCGTATTGAGGGCAAAAACGAACATCGCGGCAGTACACATGTTTCATGGACACGGATGGTCAGAGTGTTTGTGTATGAGGAAGAAATAGAACTGATTAAAGATCACAGTTATGAGGCAAAGGTTAGTTTTACTGTATGCTTTAATACTGTATGGAGTTGTGTTGTGCTTTTTCTATTGTTTTGAATTCTTTAAAAATATTGTTATCTAGGTTAACGGGACCTTCAGGGCAATCCCATTCACACTGAATAATGGATCCATTCAGGTCTATCAGTCAGGTTTCACTTTGACCATCAGCACCGACTTTGGTCTAGTTGTTACATATGATGCATACAGCTGGGTCAGAATATCTGTACCTTATGAGTACCAAAATGCCACGTGTGGTCTATGTGGCAACTTTAACATGAATCCTGAAGATGATTTCCGGTCCCCTTCTGGAGAGCTTCTGAACTCAGATGTGCACTTTGCGAACTCTTGGAAAGTAGAGGGGGACACAGACCCAGAATGTCATGATGTCAGGTGCACAGGTCTAGACTGTGCCAGTTGCAGCCCTGATGAAATGAGTGTTTATCGTGATACAAACAACTGTGGGATCCTGGGAGATGGTTTTGGCCCCTTTTCTGCCTGCCACTCTGTGTTTTCACCGCATACCTACATAGAGAACTGTGTTTACGATCTTTGCATAGGAGGAGGGTACCAACCCATTCTTTGTCAGGCTCTCAATGTGTATGCAGCTCAATGCCAACAGCAGGGGGTACAACTGGGTCAGTGGAGACGACAGGGATTCTGTGGTTAGACACCTTTTTTCTATTGTTACATTTTGTCTAAAACTATGTAAATAAATTTAACGCTGAAAGATCACACACACATATTTTTTATTATACTCCTAATTTACAGAGATTCAGTGTCGGGAGAACAGCCATTTTGAGTCGCAAGGGACAAGCTGCCCAGCCACATGCAGTGATCCCTTGGCTCCAGTGAATTGTCCTTTGTCTAATACAGAGAGTTGTATCTGTGATGCTGGGTACATCCTAAGTGCTGGGACCTGTGTTCCTGAAGCAGAATGTGGCTGCACCTTTGAGGGATTCTATTACGCTGAGGGACAGTCAGTAGTGTTGGATGAAGGCTGTGGGAGGCAATGTGTTTGCCGCAACAGGACAATGATCTGCTATGAGCATCAGTGTGGTCCAGCAGAGGTGTGTGAAAATCATCATGGTGTGAGAGGCTGCAGACCCACCAGCTATGCTACCTGTTCAGTTGAAAGCCTAGGATTCTATCACACCTTTGATGGCAAATCCTATAGATATCCAGGAGCATGTGGACTGACCCTTGCCAGGGTTATGGGCCCATCCCAATTACCATCCTTTTCTCTAACAGTGGAGAAAGTACCAAATGCCCTTCAAGGTTTTGATAGGTTCCTTAAGTTGGAAGCCGAAGGGACTCATGTTGCCATAGAAATGGGAGAGGGTAGCAATGTACAGGTAAGCCAAAACGCTTTGTCGAAGGATTAGTTTTTTTACTTAATCTTACCCACTTTGAAGTTGTAGTAACTTTAGTTCTTTATTCTCATGGACAGGTGGATGGACAGATGGTGGGTTTGCCCATCAGTGTTGGATCCAGTCAGATCCACATCTATCACAGTGGTGTCATGGGTTTTGTTCTTGAAACAAACTTTGGAGTGATCATTAGAGCTGACTGGCCGCACATTGTCCGGATCACTATACCAAGGACCTTCAGTGGTACACTCGGAGGTCTTTGTGGGAACTTGAACGGAAATATTACAGATGAGTTTATGAGTCCAGATGGTATCCTATTGGAGGACTCTCAGTCATTTGCAGACAGTTGGCGAGATGGGTCCCTATCAGCGCACTGTGAGGATCCAACTGACCTCCAGGAACCAGGACATTATCAGAATAGCCAGTTCGGTGAGCAATGTAGCATCATGTCCATGGCTGATGGACCATTTTCTGAGTGCAGCACAACAATAGATCCTACACAACGAATCCAAGATTGCATTCAGATGTTGGAGCAGACAAGTGGTGCAAGAGAGGCTCTATGTGAAGCCCTGCGGGGATACACCCTGCTCTGTCAACAGAATAGTATTGCAGTGGGAGAGTGGAGGAATTTTACACACTGTGGTTAGTATCTTTTAGCCATTAGTTTGACTTTTGACCCTTTAGAGCCATGATCATTTTGATGACTTTCCTGCTTTCTTATTTCAGAACCCATCTGTCCACCAAATGCCCATTACCAATTGTGTGGCACATCCTGTCCTGCATCTTGC
The DNA here is from genome assembly GCA_033220385.1 of Triplophysa yarkandensis. Lineage (NCBI taxonomy): Eukaryota > Metazoa > Chordata > Actinopteri > Cypriniformes > Nemacheilidae > Triplophysa > Triplophysa yarkandensis. The sequence goes on from CM065672.1 coordinate 9,746,008, forward strand.
CCTAGTCTCTCATTCCCTTTCCAGTGCTCCCTGCAGTGCCAGGAGGGATGCCAATGTGATGATGGGCTTGTTTTGAATGGAGATCACTGTGTACCTCCTATGGGTTGTGGCTGCCGCTATGCTGGATATTACAGACAGCCAGGAGAGCAGTTCTGGCATGATGAGGAGTGCCAGTCTCTGTGCGTTTGTGATGGAGTCTCTGGAAATGTCCATTGCACAGCATCATCTTGCAGTGAACAAGAAGTCTGCAGTGTGGTGAACGGAGAGTATGGCTGCCATCCAAGTCCACATGCTAGCTGTTCTGCTTCAGGAGATCCCCATTACATCTCTTTTGATGGGACCTACTTTGATTTTCAGGGCACATGCAGATATGTGCTGGCCACAGTATGCAATGACACTCGCGGTCTTCCACACTTCCAAGTGGATGCAAGAAATGAGGCATGGCATGGACTTTCAGTATCAATTACCGTTGAAGTTTTTGTCAATGTATCCGGTCATCTTGTTCACATGTCACAAGACATGAATGGTTATGCTTCTGTTCGGGTAAGTAAGTGTGTGTTTGCACAATATAATTTATTCGTCCTTTTTATTCTTCCCATTTTAATGAAGAAAAAAAATGTGTGCACAACTTATTTTGGCTAGGTTTAACAATTCTTTAGCAGCGACAAATCCGTCACAATATTCTGGTTCAAAAGTTGCTTAATATTCTTCTTTTCAGGTTGATGGAGAAATCAGAAACCTTCCCATCCTACTTGATTCTGGTCGGATATCTGTCTACTCCACAGGATCAAGTACTATTGTTTCTACTGACTTTGGTTTGAGTGTGACTTATGGCTACTGGGCAGCAAACATCATTGTACCAGCAGACTATAAAGGAATTACATGTGGACTCTGTGGTAACTTTAACGGTCAAACAGCGGATGACTTCATGACTCCTTCAGGTTCCTTGGCTCCTTCAGCAGATCAATTTGGGATAAAATGGAAAGTTGAGAATGACATTCCCTGTAATGATGGATGTGGAAACAACTGTCCTTTGTGTCAAGATCAGACCACAGCTAATGCCATGTGTGAGATCATCAGAGACAATCAGGGCCCCTTTAGCTTCTGTCATGAATCTGTTGATCCACAAGCATACTTTAATGACTGTTCATTTGATGTTTGCCTCTCTGAAAACCGTCATGATGTTTTGTGTCACTCAATCCAATCCTATGCAAGGGCTTGTCAATCGGCCAATGCTCATGTCTTTCCCTGGAGAGATAGTACATCCTGTGGTAAGTGAGTGGAAGGGTGCAGTGCAAATGCATACTACTGAAAAAACGGGTTTGCTTATTTAAGGAATGTTTCTTATTGTTTTCTTTTTGCCATTTGTTTGTTTCATTGTCAGCCATCATATGTACAGACAACAAACACTATGAGTTGTGTGGTACAGACTGTGGTCATACTTGCGCCAGCAGCATTGATGCCAGCTGTGAACACACATGTTCTGAGGGATGTTTCTGTAATGACGGATTTGTGAGGAGTGGAGAAGGCTGTGTACCTGTGGAGCAATGTGGTTGCTTGTATGATGGATTCTACTATGAAGTAAGGGCTGAAACACAAGTCTTGTTTTGTAAATACAGTTAGTTTGGATCAGAAAACTAAAGTTAAACCTTCTTCGATTTATTTTAGATTGGTGATCAGTTCTTGGCATCAGACTGTTCTCAACGCTGTGAATGTTTTGCCACAAATGATCTGCGATGTTCATCCTACTCTTGCCCACCAACCGTGGAGTGTGCAGTCAAAGATGGACGTCGTGGCTGTTACGGGGGTGTGTAAGGGGTGACTCTTACTTCCTTTGATGATAGCGCCCCCATCCTCTCAGCAAAAAGGATTTATATTTAACAGTAAAAAACACAATGAATAATTATGCAAACTGTTTGTTAATCTCTATGGTCCCAAGGCCCCTGTTCTGAGCTCAATTGTACTGAAGATGAATGGTGTGGAGAAAGAAGTGGTGTATATGGCTGTTTCTGCAATGACAACCAACACAGATCTGAACCCGTCTTTTTTGGTTAGAATAAAAAAAAAATATATATAAGTGAGACAGCTGACTCCCTAGTACTGAAAATCTTTTTTCCTCAGATTCGTCTGAAACCTGTGAGAGTAGTTCAGGATCTCTATCTCTATCTCGCTGTCAGCTCTTTGAAGCTGGTTTTTCAGCTGATGTTCTTCATCTCAATGAGCCCAGCTGTAGAGGAACCATCCAGAATGGAAGAGTGCTGTTTCATTTTGATAACAAGGATCAGATCTGCGGCACAAGTCTTCTGGTACGAATCAACACAAACCTGCATATAAAGAACTATTATTTAGAATAATATTTAGTGATTTGCTTTACAGTTTTGTGTTTGTGTGTTTGTTTTCCACAGGCCAATGGCACTCATATCATCTATCAGAACTTTATTTTTGGTACACCAAAATCATCCGCAGGTCTCATCAGCAGAGAGAAAATCCTGAAGTTATCTTTCAGCTGTATTTATCCACAAACACAAACACTTTCTATGATAGAAATCAATCCACTGGAGACGTGAGACTTTATCTATAAACTTTTATTTTCAAAATATCATTTTCAAACACTAATGTGTCTCTTTTTTTCTACCAGTGTTGTGCACAAGGAGCTTCCAGCTGGAGAAGGGAGATATCAGGTGCGAATGGTTCCATATCAGGATTCTGAGTTCTCTCAACCCTTCACCGGTCGTGTGGATGCAGAACTCAACCAGCAGATTTTTGTTGAGGTTGCTGTTGACGGGGTTGACGGCCGTCAGTTTGTCACAGTGATTGACACATGTTGGGCTACACCTGTGAATGACCCAGATTACAGTCTGCGCTGGGATCTCATCACCGGAGAGTAAGACCCAAACATCACTTTCAGCTTCTTATCATGTTTAAAGATGTGTTTGACTTGAAGAAATAATCCTCGTTATTTTAAGGTGTCCAAATCCACATGATAACACAGTGGAGGTTCTTCAGAATGGTGTCTCAACATCCGGCCGTTTCTCCTTCAGGATGTTTATCTTCAGCTCAAACTCCACTAAAGTTTACCTGCACTGTGCTGTTCATCTGTGTCTTCTGAACAACAGTCACTGCTCAGCTGTGAGTAGATATAAAAATCACAAAACAATCAATGTGTCCAAAGCCTGGAAAGATTAAGGCTTTAAATGCTTGTTCATAGTTATATGTGTGCTGTAAACCACATCACTGATCCTAATATACAACAGGCAGATTCAAATATTAACACATGGGTCAATGTGCTCACAATGGACGTACACGCACACACACACGCACACAGATTAGTTTTCTGGTAGTGCAGTGAACTGAAGTGACGTGACGTGTGGCCAAGTATGGTGTTCCATACGTGGAATTTTTGCTCTGCATTTAACCCATCCCAGTGTACCACACAGTAAGTGAACACACACACTGTGAACACACACACCCACAGTTTAACTCAAGGGACTCACCTCAGTTGTGGTATTCCGGCTGGTACCGAGTCTCGAATCAGTAACCTTAGGATCACGAGCCCAAGACTCGAACCACCAGGCCACGACTGCCCTAGAAAAGATTACTAGATTAAGGGCTAAAGTTTGTAATTTTCATTAGTTGCTTGTTCACAGTCATATGTGTGCACACACACACACACACACACACACACACACACACACACACACACACACACACACACACACACACACACACACACACACACACACACACACACACACACACACACACACACACACACACACACACACACACACACACACACACACACACACACACACACACACACACACACACACACACACACACACACACACACATACATATATATATATCATATATCTCACAGACATTGAATATGAGATAAATTAAAAGGAGATGCTTCGTTCTGGGGTATGATTTAATACTTGTTAAAGTTCAACTTTGATTAAATATAATAATTACATTTGAACATGTTATGTTTTTGGAGTTGCCGCTCCGTCAGAAAAGAATGGAAAAATTACTGCTATTGCACTAGAATCTTAATGTAATGACATCAGCTTTCTGTGTCGTACATTTTAAATCTCTGAATGTTTGAATTAAAAATGTCCTTTAACTCATTGGTTTTCTGATAAAGGTGTGAAATTGTGATTATGAAAATCATTCTGAATTATCGATCTATACTTTTATTCTTTAGGATTGTCATTCTGGATATCACCAGAGGCCGGGAAGATCTGTAGACTTTTATGACAGTTCTTCTATATCTATGGGACCTCTGGTCTGGTCTGATGGAAGTTCAGGTGAACAATTCCTTTAATATCCCTTAGATAAAATGTTCTAGAATGTGGTTAGTTGTGTTGTTTATATATTTTATAAATTCATGTTTTGTAACTTTATAATACTTTTATCCATATTCACAGATACATGGTCACCAGAAAAACCCAGATTGTCTGGAGCATTCGCTCTGTATGGTTGTTTGATCACTCTTCTGATTTCACTCCTGAGTGCTTGCATCTTCTTTTAGGATCTCCAGGGTTTTAAGTTTTATGATCTTCAAAGTATAAAATGTTCTTTTTTAATATCTGGTATCATAATTTTCTACTATATTTTCTTTCGGTGTGTTTCCGTCAAGAATTATAAAAAAAAGTGTTTGTGATTTTTTTTATCTGTTTTTCAAACACAAAATTAATAATGTTTGTCTGTGTTTAAATCATAAAGAAATACATATCGTCATAATAAAGTATACACAAAGCATAAATGAATAAGGACTGTGTTTTTGACTCTGAGATAGTTTTATTGTATTTTAGAAAGTATATCTGGTATTTTTATTACACACATTAAGGGTTATTATATTCAAATAGCCTTCAATATGTGTATAAATATTTTAGTAATCTATAACAATACATTTTTAAAAGTGTTCATTTTATTAAGAGGCCACATCCCAGTGAATATACTTATTCTGTGTTATAGAAATATGAATGAACATTAATAGACATTAGATCTGCAGTGAAGTGAATTATTTTCTATTCAAGCTCCCACGAGTTAAACATCTCAATCCCACAGAAGTTTGTGACACAGCCATCAAAATTTAAAGTATGTACTTGTTACCATTACAGAGCTATTCTTGCTATTTATCCTCCTGATTAACCGGTTAAAGCTCTTTTTCACACATGACGCACAGAAAAGTGTAGTTTGTTGAAAGCACATTGTCATTTTTTGCTTATCAGAAATGTTTGAATTTTTTGGAATGATGCTTTAGGCTGGAATGTGCAAACCCTCTCATTATTGGAAGACAAACATGATTTTGAATACATTTTTTTTGCAATAAATCACAAAAAATTGAATCTGTAATTATCATTTTGACTAAAAGGCCATTTCTCAATATTGGAAAAAAAATTCAATGCATAGATTTGATAATTTCTGGGATATTTTGCTTTATAAAGTTTGGCATTAAATGGGAAATATCACACTGTTTCACGCATTATGAGTGCTTTACACCGTTACACATGTTGTGTTGTCATGTTCAACTTTGTCTTTTTGTTTAAAACTGATTTAGACACATGATTTAGTATTTCCCGTTCCGCCGGGAGCTCGACTTTATCCAGAAACAATCATAAAGCTGAATCTGTCTTCTGTCAATAAATAGTAAATTAAAGACTTTTCAGTGATATGAATAACGTGATTCTACACTACAGGTACTCAAGATTAACAGAAGAGCGACCGAAACTGTGTGTGATACTTCTTTTAAGGCCAAAATTATTTAAACTTTCTGTCTCTAAGGCTTTGTCGAATAATTTGTAACAGGAAATATTCCAAAAATTTACTCCAATTATCTCTGGGACAGTAGTCCTGTACAGAAGAACCTTTAGCTACACAAGAGGGCAAATGACAAACAGGTTAATCAATCACATTTCTTCATGTTCAGAGTCATGTCTTAGGCAACAGATGGGTGTGCATTCACAAGCATGCCAAAACTTAACAGTAAGAACAATGTTTTTGCTGTAAACCTTGTATGTTTTCAAAAATGAAGCATTTAATTCATAGTGAAGTAAAATCTGTGAACACAACATCTTACTACTTCAATCAGATGGCTTTGTGTTTCTATCAGACAGAAGGTTTAAATAACCCAACATGTAGATCATCTGGAAATCCTGAAGGATCCATTTTACTTTGGATTTTTGAACTCATTTTTTTGTAAGAAAGTGTGTCTTCATGAACCAGACATTAAGGCGACAAGTGTGTCAGTTCCCTTCCAATGGAATCCATCATGCTCTAAAAGTAAATATTCGTATTCTATAAAGTAGAAACTATATTTAAATCAATCATTCTCAATTAAAGATTTTCATGTGAAAAATGGAATTATCTTTAAATGACCAGATTCAAGGTTAACTACAATACATTTACATTACATTTACATTTTGTCAGTTAGCTGATGCTTTTATCCAAAATAAAAATAAAAAGAAGAATAAACAACAGGCGATAACAAAGCAATTGTAAGCTAAATTGATGTCAGTCCTAGCAAGAATAATACAACATTCATACTAATTGCTAAGGGAAGGGGCGGAGCTACATGGTGGTCAGGGGGGGACACAGTCCCCATTAGTCAAGACGCCCCTTTCGGCCCCCCCAACCTCACGGCCCAACTCCCAGTCTGAGGAGGGGGGAAATAAATTTAATTAAAATAAAAACTCCTGAACAGAAGTGGTCTAAAGTGTTGGAAAATAAGAAGCGAAGACCAGGAGATTCTTGGGAATCTTCAGCAGAGAGTTCTTTATTGAGAACGCGCTGCGTGTCGCTGCAGTCATCAAAAGTCTTTCTAAGGCATCGATACATTTTTATTTTATACATTTAGGGGGCGGTCCCCAGAAATGAGGTATCTGGGTGATGGTCCCAAACAAAGCATGTAAATTAAGTATTCAGGGATAGCCAAATGCCCCACTTACACCAGTCTTAATCCAATTATCATAACTACTCAAAGACCAGGGAGCCGGCACCAAAAGCCAGTACAAAAACAAAGTGTTTTTGTACGTTTTCAGGCCCATTTGACTTACAATACGCCAGGAGGAACTAGCAGGAACCTTTCGCTACAAACTTTGACTGAGACCACCATTTGTCATGCTCTTTACCTTAATTGCTAAATACAATACACATTACATTAGTATTTCATGTTATGCTATGTCTAAGTTAGGGATCTGCATATATTAAGAAGATTCTTAAATTTGTAATACCACAATCCCCCTTTTGAGAGTTCTAATAACTCTCACAAAATACAAATTTAAACATTTTAAAGTTCATTCTTGTAACTTGTGATCATTGCCGGCACATGGTACGTTAGGCTGTTGGTTAATTGCCACAGAATATCTAGATTCTGTTTCTTGTAAAACTTAATTACAATATGTGTCATTCAAACTGAAGTCCATGGATGTAGGGGAGTTGTGTTCCACTGTTTCGTGTGCTTGATTGGCGAAACTCTGGATCCCTCAGACTACTTCTTTGTCCAACAACAAGATTTCCAGGGTTGTCTGTACCGATGAATTCACAGACATATTGATGAGGAGGCAGCAATGGGTTTTCATCGTCCTGCTCTAGCACCTGCAATACAAACAGAAAAACACAAAACAGCAGTACTCGGATACTACATTTCATGTTTAAACTACTTGTGATAGAATATATTTCTATTTCAGTGCCCAACGTAATATTACAATGTTGTTGATCGTATAGATTGAAAATAAAATACCTTTACGTTAAAAAGTGTTGATTGTATAGATTTAAAATAAAATACCTTTACGTTAAAAGGTGTTGCTCGTATAGATTTAAAATGAAATACCATTATGTTTAAAAGCACGGATCGTATAGATTTAAAATAAAATACCTTTATGTTAAAAGGTTGCTGATCGAATAGTGGTTCCCTTTCAGTCGGTCTCTCAACATTGTGAGCTGAGAGGGGGTGGGGTTCTGTAATGGCACGCCACTGTTCTCTTGGGTGCAACCGGCTTGTCGAAGACGGTGATTCCCGTGAGATCCGCCTCACGTGTCTGGGTTTCCGGAACCGCCGAGGACAGTCTCGTGCGTGCGTTATGTTCTCTCCGTGAGAACATGACGATAAAGAAGTTGCTGTCCCGGTTGGCTTTTTTCAACATGAAATCAGACACCAATTCTTTTGCTCCCAGTAGCGCTGCAGCCGAAACCCCTGGCTCGGTCTGTGTCAACCGCGACCGGCGTTGGTGATTTGGGGATCAATATGGGCATATCTTGGTCAGTTTCATTCGCGTGGACCGCCCAAACCCCAATACGTTCTTCTTTCCCGTCTTCTCGAAAAGTTTCGCCGTCTGGCTGCCACAAACATGCGAGGAGGACGAGCTGTCAGTTGCAGCATCTGAGAGCGAGCTGCAAGCGTCGGACCAGGATGACGCGCTGCACCTACCGCTTCCCGGGGTGTTCAGAGGGCGGGCGTATCCGGATCCGTCAATGGCGGCTATGCTTTCCCGGGCCGCGAGTATTGGGCAAGTGTTGGATTCTTGGTAGTCGGGGCGCTGGGGGCAATAAGCCCCACCCTGATACCATATGTTTTCCGGGAAGTGCATTATGAGCTGGTGTTGATCAGGAAGGCGCCCCCTAGCGAACCGCCTCGGTCATGACAGCTCGTCTCGCTCTCACTTCCCCCCATAGGGGCGCAGCCCGGTGCTATATGGTATCCCAACAGCAGAGCGCGCTGTTGTGACACAGCTGTGTCCTCGGAGCACATCTTACTGAGGGGATAGACCAAGGCTCCCCCCCAAAGCATATTTTCCCCGTCCTAAGTGGCGAGGGCCTATGCCGCCGCAGGACCAGCTGCGTCTTTTCTCCATGTAATGGCCTTTTTGCATTGGTCTGCGTGCCAAGGAGGCATGTCAACAGCCATGAACCATCCGCCTCGGCTATGGTGAAGCAGATCGGCCCTCTGATTCCTCTGACGGGCAAGTTGCCAGCCTCGCCGGTTGTGCACTCTGTCACGATGGCTGGAGCGTACGATCCGTCTCGGCTCCTCGATCCAGGTAGCCCCCCAAGTTCCAGGGATCCTCTACACTTTGGTGAAGAGCAAGGAGTCTTCTGTCCTTCGGGGCAAGGTTTCAACCCTTCTGTGCAAGGCTGCGATTGAGCCGAGATGTCCCTGGGATTCTAAGCCCCTACTTCATCGTGCCCAAGGAAGGCGGAGGTCTGCATGGCTATGGTGCAGTGTGCAGCGGGCACTTAGCGTCAGGTCGATGGACAGGTCCCCGCCTACGCTGGCATATCAAAGCCCTAGAGCTGTTGGCAGTATTGCTGGCCCTCAAGAGGTTCAGGCCACTCATTCAGGACAAACACGTCCTTGCTCGGTCGGACAGTACAACAGCCGTTGCGTACATAAATCACCAAGGTGGCATGCGCTCCTGGCACATGTCTCAGCTCGCCCGCAGCCTCGTCATATGGAGTCAGCAGGGGGGCGAAATCACTGCGAGCCGTTCACATCCCGGTAGCTCTGCACATGACAGCAGATATGCTCTCGCGGCAGACACCCTGGCCAGGAGAATGGCGGCTCCATCCTCGCGCTGTCCAGCTCATTGGGAGCACTTCGGTCAGGCTCAGGTAGACCTGTTCGCTTCTCCGGACTCCTCCCACTGCCCGCTCTGGCATGCCCTGACCTAGGGTCCCCTCGGCACGGATGCCTTAGCACAGCTGGAAATACGCCTTCCCCCCAGTGAGCCTCATTGCACGGGTCCTGTGCAAAGTCGGGGAAGAGGAACACCAAGTGATTATGGTTGCTCCCTAATGGCCCAACCACACTTGGTTCTCGGAGCTCATGGCTCTGACAACCACTCCCCCCTGGCTGATTCCCCTGATGAAGGACCTTCTAACCCAGGGGAAGGGCACGTTGTTGCACCCCAGGCCAGACTTCTGGAACCTCCACGTCTGGCTCCTGGACAGGACGAGGAGCTTCTGAGCAGCAGGTCGCAGGTACCCTTGCTCAGGCTAGAGCCCCGACCACTTGGTGCCTGTACACCTTGAAGTGGTGGCGCTTCTCGTCATGGTGCTCCTCAGATGGTGAGGAATCCCGGAGGTGTGGGATCAGTGTCGTGTTGTCCTTCCTCCAAGAGGGGCTGGAGCAAAAGCTCGCACCCCTCCACTTTGAAAGTGTATGTGGCTGCCATAGCGGCCTATCACAATCTGGTGGATGTGAGGCCTCTGGGACGACATTACCTGGTCACTACGTTCCTAAGGGGCTTGGTGAGGGAGTATCAACCCTGGCCGCGCTCTGTACCCTCTTGGGACTTGCCTACTGTCCTTGAAGGTCTTGGCAGTCCCCCCTTCTAGCCCCTAAAGTAGACTTATCTTCCTCACTTAAGGATGAAGATGGTCCTCCTTGTTGCGCTCACTTCTATCAAGAGGGTTGGCGACTTACACGAACTCTCTGCATCCAGTGAGTGCTTTCAGTTGGGTCAGGCTGAGTCTCATGTGATCCTGAGGCCTCGGCCTGGCTACGTGCCCAAGGTTACCACCAATCCATTCTGGCAGCAGGTGGTGTGCCTGCAGGCGCTCCCTGCTGGGGAGGAAGACCCAGCCTCTTCCATGTCGTGTCCCATACACGCCCTGCGCTTCTACGTGGACCGCACGCAGAGCTTTAGGAGCTCTGAGCAGCTGTTGTCTGTTACGGAGATCAGAAGGGAAGGGCTGTCTCTAAACAGAGAATGGTGCGCTGGATGGTAGACGCAATAACAACAGCTTACCAGTCTCAAGGGGTGCCCGTGCCCTCTGGCGGTAGGAGCCCATTCCACAAGGATTGTGGCCACCTCGTGGGCACTGGCGCGTGGCGTCTCTCTGGAAGACTCTCCCTACGCAGATCCTCGATTAGAGGGATAGCGTTCCTCAGTGATCCCACGGTGATAGAGGGCTCCAAGTTAAGGAAGAAGTAAGACAGCCGTCCAGGGCATCGTTGGCGAGAGTCTCTCAACTTCTAGAAAAGCTCTGATGACACCTTGCTGAGACTCACTGGAAGGTCGTGACTGACGGAGAGTAAGTAAGTCGCTCTGTTGCATGTCAGGACATGGCCCGGCGACGTGGCGGGATTAAATTCGACACCCTTTCAGCTCGCAATGTTGAGAGACCGACTGAAAGGGAACGTCTCGGGGAACGTATGGTAACTTAGGTTCCCTGAAGGAGGGAACGAGACATTGTGACTTCTCGTGCCACGTTACCTGGCCACCGGATTGGACCACAATGTATTCTTAAGATTAAACCCCCTTTCAGCTCACAACGTCTCGTTCCCTCCTTCAGGGAACCTTGGTTTCCATACGTAACCCGAGACGTTTTCCTTTCTTACCATTATAAATTACCATTTTGACACATAAAGACCATGTGAGTTGGGGATAAACTGTAAGGGGAAATCCTTTAAGGGAGTGGCCCCCGATGTATATTGCACTTCGGTTCTACTCTGGGCTCCTCACCGGTCTGTGTGTCCTACTCTGTCCCCGTGATACTGAACACACTTTACATACTAAACGTAACATTTTCTAGCTTTGAGCTAATACCCAAAACAAAACAAAATAAACAAATCAAATATTTGAATCCTCTATTAAATCATCAGTCATAGCACACATCAGAAAAGATGATGTATTATTAGCCAAAAAAAAAAAAAAAAAAAAAGATATTTCTTTCATCTTTGTTAACTCACAGCCCTTACCAAGTTGCCCCATAAGTTAAGTGGGGTGGGGAGGGGCTGCTTTAAATTGTAAGCAGGCTGTGCAGGAGCTGAGAAATGTTATTCATTTCTCTGGAGGTCATTTTGCTTTTTCTACACTCTTTTGCAAAATGCCCATGTTTCCCACAGTAGTGACATTTGATTTTCTTCCTAGAATACGTATACTTTTGATTCGCTGTGTTTAAAATTAGCTGCTGCTACTCTCACATTTGCCTTAACATCAGTATCCTTCTCCTATGAAGCTAAACAATCCATGTTACTTCTTAGAGTTCTGCTGGACCAAGCTAGATCTAGGAATGGCAATGCTTTTCTGTACTCGGCTTCAAGGCCATCTAACCAAATGCGGACTAGGGATCCCTTACCCTTTAGCACCATCAGCACCTTCAAATATTCAACTGTAAGTTACAGCTGTCTGACCAAACCTTTCAGTGTATTAACTCACAGTTTCTTATTTCCTTTGCACACAATTTGTGATTCTGGACCAGTCTAGTTTGGGTCCCATGATGTTCTTCAGAATTTTCAGAACAGCTTCTCTCAAATCGGGAAAATCTGATGAATTGACTGATCATGGCTGACTATTGTGTTCCACGTCAGTTTTCACTGAAGTTTTGCGGTTAATTTTCTTTGTCAAAGAGGATACTGTAGCATGGGGTTCTTTGTTCTGTTTTTCTAGCTCTGAGTTTCGCTGATTCTGTTGTGTAACTACTCAAATTCTCTGTGGCAGCAAATAATGCCCTTAACATTACTCTTGTGAAAACATTCTCCCAATACCTTTTTACATTCATCTACAGACCAAATTTTGTCTGGATGGATTTCATGTTTCTTAGTTAGGTCTTGTCTTACTTTCTCAGTGACTATTCGTTTCATCTGCACATTCATTCTGTAATACTCCTCCTGCAACGACTCTCCAAGCCACTAGGGAGAGCTGTCTGCTCTCTCCTACAATTACTTACCTAGCCACTAGGCGGCGCCACCTGTGAACTCATTATGGCTTATTAAGTTAATGTGTGCCACCTGTATTTCTCCTTATTTAAGTTGGGCAGCTTCAATAAGCCATGTTCAGTATTGAGCCTACCCTCCGTGGATATCCTGAGTTATAAGAGACTTTCTCACTGCTTCTGAGTTGCCTTTATGCTTACTTTGTTTTGTTTTGTTTGAATGGACATCAAGTAAAATCTGCCTGATTTTGAGTTATTTGAGCCTCCTGTTTTGTTTTTCGCTTCTGCACATGGGTCTTCTACAACCTGCCTTCCCCAGTAGACCAGGAGTGTGACAGCAAGACTGAACCATGGAAGTAGACCCAGTAGAAGAACAAAATCCTCCCTCCAACGTGGAACGCATTCTCTCTGAACTCTCTAGCCAAGCCTTGGCCATTAACAAGCATGAACAGATTCTAACGGAGATTCTCCAGCGTCTAAGAAATCAGTCTACACCTCAAGCCTCTCCAGGCCAGTCCATATCTCAAGCTGCTCCAGTCCTACCAGCCCAGTTTCAAGGTAGCTCTCAGCCAGGTCCACCAGCAGGTCTTCCACTTGAGCCAAGACTTCCAACCCCTGAGAGGTATGATGGGAACCCAGAGAGGTGTAGAGGATTTATAACACAGGGTACTCTTGCTTTCCAATTGTTTCCCTACAGGGAGCAGCAGAGTGGCATATATGACAACCCTTCTCGTAGGAAAGGCACTAGATTGGGCTACAGCTCTCTGGGAGCGGCAGTCTCCTCTCACGACAAGCAGCGACCTCTTCATAACAGAGATGAGAAAAGTATTCCAATACCCTGTTGGTGGGGCGGAGGTAGATCATCGATTGCTCCAACTTGCACAAGGAAGACGCAGAGTTTGCTATCGCGTTCCGTACGTTGGCTGCAGAGAGTGAGTGGGATCAGCGAGCCCTGAAAGCAGCATTCCATCAAGCCCTATCACATGAATTAAAGGATGAGTTGGCTTACAGAGACCCAGCTCATGATTTGGAGTCTCTGATTGATGTTGCCATCAGACTGGACAACCGTATCCGGGATCGGAAAGGTGAACGTCGTCGTGAGACTCGACTGCCTGAGTTTAACACTTCTAATCGTTCTATTGAGTCTTCCTCACTGACCGGCTGTTCTGAGGAGCCCATGCAGCTGGGGAGAACCAGATTGTCACAGGCAGGGAGGGAGAGACAGATGAAAGATAAGTGCTGCCTGTATTGCGGTGAGTCAGGTCACTTCCGAGCCAATTGCCCGGTCCTGGTGGGAAAAGGCAGCTCTCGCCCAAGAAAAGGGGGCCTGGGACAAGAGTAATTATGTACCCCCGACCAGCAGCTTCTGGTCTTTGCATTGATGTCTCGCTCTCCTGGGGCAACGACCTTCATAAGCTGAAGGCTTTCATAGACTCTGGTGCTGCAGGGAATTTCATGGACATTACACTGGCCTCACAGTTAAAGATTCAGCCGATCACTCTCCATGATCCTCTGACTGTTACAGCATTGGATGGGAGGCCCCTAGGTTCTGGTCAGGTAAGCCAGTGCAACACAATCCTCCACTTTCAAGTGGGTTCTCATAAAGAAATGATTCAGTTCTTTTTAATCAATTCTCCTGAAATCCCGTTGATCCTTGGGTATCGTTGGCTAGTTCTGCATAATCCACAAATTGATTGGTCTTCCAACCAGATAAGTGGGTGGGGGCCTAACTGCTGTGCATCTGGCCTGTCTCTCTGTCATGCTCCTGAGCCACAGACGACCTTCCCTAAACTACCTGAGCCATCAGTCCCTCCCAAAGAGATGCTGGCTATTTCTGGGCTGGGACAAGTGGCTTCCAGTGATTTTGTTGCCTCTCCCGAGTCATCCCGTGTTCCCCATGAGTATGCAGATCTCTGTGACGTGTTCAGCAAGGAACGTGCTGCTTCTCTTCCACCCCACAGGCCTTATGACTGTGCCATTGCACTGCATCCTGGCACTTGCCCACCTCGAGGGAGACTATTCTCTCTGTCAGCCCCAGAAAGAGCATCTATGGAAGATTATATCAACAAGGCACTTGACAGTGGATTCATCCGCCCTTCAACCTCACCGGCAGGAGCAGGGTTCTTCTTTGTGGGAAGAAGGATGGCAGTCTCAGGCCATGTATTGACTACAGGGGTCTAAATCGTATCACTGTAAAGAATCGCTACCCACTGCCATTGATGACTATAGTCTTTGAACTCTTAAGAGGTGCAACTATATTTACCAAACTTGACCTTCGGAATGCCTACCACCTAGTTAGGATCCGAGCCGGAGATGAGTGGAAGACTGCATTCAACACCCCGACTGGTCACTACGAATATAAGGTAATGCCCTTTGGCCTAGTCAATGCCCCAGCCGTCTTCCAGGCATTCGTTAATGATGTTCTACGAGAGATGCTTAACCAATTTGTGTTTGTTTATCTTGATGACATCTTAATCTTCTCCCGTGGTTACCAAGATCATGTCCAGCATGTCCGGCAGGTTTTGTCTCAATTGTTAAGGAACAACCTCTTTGTGAAACTGGAGAAATCTGTGTTTCATGTACCAACTGTCTCCTTCCTTGGGTTCATTGTCTCCAATGGCAGCATTCAGATGGATCCTGGCAAGACCCATGCAGTCCTGAACTGGACCCAGCCGTGCTCTGTCAAACAGGTACAGCGCTTTCTTGGCTTTGCAAATTTCTATAGGAGATTTATAAGGAATTTCAGCTCCATTGCAGAACCCCTTACAGCCCTTACTAAGAAGACCTCAAGGCAATTCCAATGGACCGAAAGGGCTAATCAAGCTTTTGAGCTGCTCAAGCGAAGATTCAGCTCTGCACCCATCCTGACCGTCCCCGATTCAGAGTTACCCTTCGTAGTTGAGGTGGATGCGTCAGATGTCGGAGTGGGAGCTGTTTTGTCTCAAAGGGCCACGGGGGACAGTAAGCTTCATCCTTGTGCCTTTTTTTTCACATCGACTCACCCCAGCAGAAAAGAACTATGACATTGGTAACCGGGAGTTGCTGGCGGTGAAATTGGCGCTCCAAGAATGGAGACACTGGCTAGAAGGGGCAAAACAGCCATTCATCATTTGGACTGATCACAAGAACCTCACATACATCCGGGAGGCTAAAAGGTTGAATCCACGGCAGGCCCGATGGGCTCTCTTTTTTTTAATCGCTTCGAATTCATCCTCTCTTATCGACCAGGCTCTAAGAACTCTAAGGCCGATGCCCTTTCGAGACAGTTTGGCACGCCAGAGGTGGAGGACAGACCCGAGGCCATCATTCCCAGCTCCAAGGTGGTGGCAGGGGTTCAGTGGGGAATAGAGTTGGCGGTAAAGAAAGCTCAACGTCAGCAGCCCGACCCAGGAAATGGCCCCCCAGATCGCCTTTTTGTTCCTAATGTTTTAAGATCTGATGTGTTGCAGTAGGGACATGCATCTCTTCTTTCGGGTCATCCTGGAGTTACAAGAACTTTGAAGCGTATCCAGACACGGTTCTGGTGGCCCAGTATGCAGGCGGATGTCAAAAGATTTGTCTGGTTGTTTTGTGTGTGCCCAAAACAAAGAACCTAAAGCCCACCCTCAAGGTCTTGGTCGTCCATGGTCTCACATCTCTTTGGACTTTGTTACTGGACTTCCTAAATCTCAAGGTAATACAGTCATCTTGGTGATGGTAGACAGATTCTCAAAAGCATGCCATCTGATACCTCTGCCTAAGATCCCCACAGCTGGTCAAACGGCAGACCTCATAATGCAGCATGTCTTCAGGATCCACGGGTTTCCTCAGGACATGGTTTCTGATAGGGGGTCGCAATTCACTTCCCGTTTTTGGAAGGCTTTTGGCCGTCTTATTGGAGCATCCATTAGTCTGTCTTCTGGGTTCCTCCCTCAGTCAAATGGTCAGACAGAACGAGTCAACCAGGAGATTGAGAAGACTCTCAGGTGCCTGGTCTCCAATAACCAAAGCACATGGAGCTCCCGTCTGATCTGGGCTGAGTTTGCTCACAACACCCTACATCATTCATCCTTGGGCATGTCTCCCTTTGAATGTCAATTTGGGTTTCCTCCATCTTTGTTTCCTGAGAAGGAACTGGAGGTCCAGGTACCAGCTGCAAACCAACTAGTACAGAGGTGCCGCCAGGCCTGGCGAAAAGCACCTACAGCCTTAATAAGAGCATCACAACGGCAGCAGAAACAGGCCAATCAGCGCCGTAGAGTTGGGCCATCACTACGTCAGGGCCAGAGGGTGTGGTTGTCAACTAAGGATCTTCCTCTTCATCTAGAGTCTCGGAAACTGACCCCCCGATTCGTTGGACCCTTTAAGATCCTTAGAAAGATCAATCCTGTGTCATACTGTCTACTCCTACCCAGGTCTATGCGCATCCACCCCACTTTTCACATTTCACGTTTGAAGCCTTTTGTTTGCTCTCCTCTGTCCACAGCCAAGAACCCTCCCCCCCATTACCCCAGATTGTTGATGGGCAGCCAGTATACACTGTCCGACGACTGCTGGATTCTCGCCAGGTCCGTGGAAGGGTCCAATACCTAGTGGACTGGGAGGGCTATGGCCGAGAAGAGCGGTCTTGGGTGCCAGCTGGGGACATCTTGGATCCAGAACTTATCAGAGAGTTCCACCGTCTGGACTCCAACCTTGGCCAGCGGAACGTCAGGAGCCGTTCCTGAGAGAGGGGCTACTGTAATTCTCCTCCTGCAACGACTCTCCAAGCCACTAGGGAGAGCTGTCTGCTCTCTCTTACAATTACTTACCTAGCCACTAGGTGGCGCCACCTGTGAACTCATTACGGCTCATGAAGTTAATGTGTGCCACCTTTATTTCTCCTTATTTAAGTTGGGCAGCTTAAATAAGCCATGTTCAGTCTTGAGCCTACCCTCTGTGGATAAGAGACTTTCTCACTGCTTCTGAGTTGCCTTTATGCTTACTTTGTTTTGTTTTGTTTGAATGGACATCAAGTAAAATCTGCCTGCTTTTGAGTTATTTGAGCCTCCTGTTTTGTTTTTTGCTTCTGCACATGGGTCTTCTACAACCTGCCTTCCCAGTAGACCAGGAGTGTGACACATTCACTATTTGACCACAAAGGAGATGCAAGTCCACCTTTTTGAGTTGTGGGGATCAGTCTGGGATTTTCCTACACATTTTGTGTTTCAGGGTATGCTTGTTAAAAAAGATACATTTTCCCTGGCAATGCAGAGGACAAACAAAACTACAAGCAATTTACTCTAAAACTACTCAGTTGAATAGAGGATGACAGATTTTAGCACGTAATGAAGGACCTTAATAAACCAATGTCCTTAACGTGTTCAAAAATCGGAGATCAGACTTGTCGAATAAGTTGAAACTTTATTGATCA
The DNA here is from genome assembly GCA_033220385.1 of Triplophysa yarkandensis. Taxonomy (NCBI): domain Eukaryota; kingdom Metazoa; phylum Chordata; class Actinopteri; order Cypriniformes; family Nemacheilidae; genus Triplophysa; species Triplophysa yarkandensis. The sequence continues at coordinate 9,764,066 of CM065672.1, forward strand.
GAATACAGCGCTGGGTTGTCAGTCCACGACTTCCACACTGACCCCACACTCAGTAACAAAATCACACAATATTTATAGTATGTATCGTCCGTCTATCTTCGGAGTGGTTGGAGGTTTTCCCTGGTTTCCACCAATGGCTGATCAGTCCTTTGTCTCCTTTGGTCAATGGCAGACTTCCCCTTTAGTTTCTGCAAAACAACTAATTTTCTCTGTTTTCCCAGAAACAATATATCATCTTTTTTGTCTTATATGGTATGGAATGTGTGTGTATGTCTCCGATCAGTACACCCTTAGTATAGGTGCACCTTAAATCTTGTTGTTTTGTTCTTAAGGTCAATTTATGGTCAGCTTGAGACATTACAGGACGTACATTCTCAGTATAAGTGCATCTTAAATCTTGTTGTTTAGTTCTTAAGGTCAGCTTAAGGTCAGCTCCATGCATTACAGGCCTTAGCTTTCCTCCCGTTTACACTCACACACACATTCCTGTTGTAGCACATCCTTATTTGCACACAGTTTTGAGAAATTCCTAGCAGGAGACATATGGTTATATTTTAATGCACCTATTGCTAGTGAATGGTTAATAAAACATCATCAATAAAACATAATAGTGTAATATTGTATAAGAAAGATGATTAATACAGCATTGGTTAATAAAACATAAAATCATAAAAGCTGTTTAATGCAACATAAGATTGTATCATTTTCCACATCCCACACAAGCATGTACTTTACGTATTCAGGGTTAGCCAAATGCCCCACTTACACCAGTCTTAATCCAATTATCATAACTACTCAAAGAGCAGGGTACAAAAGCAAGGGGACAGTTTACGTTTTCAGACAAGAGGAACTGGCAGAAAGCTTTTGCCACAAATTATGTGTGAGACCACCATTTGTCTGATCCACACATCCCTACCTCCTCTCTGTGGTCTCTCTCTCTCTCTCTCTCTCTGGGTCTCTCTCTCTCTCTCTCTCTCGCTCTCTCGCTCTCTGGTCCCTGGTCTCTGGTCTCTCTCGCTCTCTCTCTGGTCTCTCTCTCTCTCTCTGGTCTCTCTCTCTCTCTCTGGTCTCTCTCTCTCTCTCTGGTCTCTCTCTCTCACTCTGGTCTCTCTCTGGTCTCTCTCTGGTCTCTCTCTCTCTCTGGTCTCTCTCTCTGGTCTCTCTCTCTGGTCTCTCTCTCTGGTCTCTCTCTCTGGTCTCTCTCTCTCTCTGGTCTCTCTCTCTGGTCTCTCTCTCTCTCTCTGGTCTCTCTCTCTGGTCTCTCTCTCTGGTCTCTCGTCTCTCTCTC
>CM065672.1:12200853-12250853 GCA_033220385.1 Triplophysa yarkandensis
TGTATTAAGAAAGTAAATATGATTCTTTTAATGCTATCAGTTATCAAAACAGCATTAAAATGTATAAAAATTATTTTCACATCTGCTTTAATACTGTGTTTACTTTTTAACAGAGGAGAATTTTACATTGCATAATTAAAAATAAATTTAAGAAACTGCACATATAAATGGAAATACTGATTTGTCAAATCTTGTAAGGCAGGGTCCTTAAGACTATTGAGCACAATGATTACCTAAATCAAGACATTTCATTGACAGGGTCATCTTTGCCCAGCAGGTAAATCTTTGTAAATTCCCATTTCCGTTTTTCATTTAAGGAGAGACGTTGATCAGTAGCAACCTGCAGATATTGTAAAAACAATTGCTTAGAGCTAACACAGCCTGTACATTAAAGACCAAGACACAAAAACACATTGTTTGTTTTACACTTACACAAGAAAATTATTACAAAGTACACATTTGTTCACTAGGTCGGGATAATACATAGAAGGAAAAATTGTCGTGTTGAGTAGTGCTTTCAGAATGGAGTCAACAGGTTCAGCTGCTTTGACACAATGTATTTTGTTTAAAACGATATATACATAAAAGTGACTTTTGACTATAAACTTAATGTTTAAACTCCTACAGCTCAGGAGCCAGTTAATTATATTTTTAAGCCACACAGAACTCGTGAACCTGAGATCCTCTGACGTTTGTTTACCTGTAAACCATAGACCCACATCAGCTGGTTTATGTTTACTTGATATAGATGAAACTGTAATGTACAGGTAGATTTACCTGTGTCTTCCAAAGTTTACTATAATATAAACATTCCGGAAGAAAACATTTACAAAGAGCTCTTAAGGCACAGGACCCTGTAAACTACTGACTGTAAGCCAAGCTTTTAAGAAACACTCAAAAAGAGTAATGTAAAAGAGCCTGTGATTGAAAACTTTTTCAGCTGGTGTCGCCAAGTGATCTAATGCCCTAGATTTATGCTCTGGTCTTGTGTAGGGAGGCTACCCTCCAGCATTTGAAATGAGCTGTGTGGCCAGCTGCTCAGTTTTCCTTACTTACATTTACCTGCAAAAACCAGTCCAGAGCTGTTTCATGTTTGCTTGATAAAGGGGAAGCGCAACAACACCCCACTTTGAAGAGATATTTTAAACCTCCTCTGACATACAACATAGGAAAGAAGACAAGACTACCATCCCCTACATTAAAAACATAAAGTACACACCACTCTTAAGCTTTGTGAAGGGGATGATGGGGAAAATACCAAAGATGAGCTATGAGCTTTACATCCCACGTTCCATTTACATGCTTATCCACAGAATCACATGAACTGTTGCAGGTATACTTGATGTAGGATCTTTAGTAACTACATGAGAGATAACAGCAATCTACAGGTAGATACAACTCTAGATATAGGATTGAGGGGGTTATTTGTTTATGACCACCATTAAATATTGTTATATATAATGAAACATCGTTACTTACGTACAATCTATTGCCAAAAGTATTTGCTCACCCATCCAAATAATCAAAATCAAGTGTTTCAATCACACTCAATCATAAAGACATAAAGACATGAATGACAGAGTGTGGATGAACTTGACTGGCCTTCACAGGGTCCTGACCTCAACCAGATAGAAACCCTTTGGATTGAATCAGAGCGGAGACCGATCAATAATGTTATGTTGAAAACACGTAAACACCTAAATGTATTAGTCAAAGTCACTTTCATTTTTATAGCGCTCAACAAATCAACAAAACATTTAAAACAGACTTTAGACAAGCCATTACAGTGTAGAGGTGTTACACTTGCATTTTGAAATAGTTTGTATTGTAATTTATATTACTTTTATTAAAGTATAATTTTAAGTTATCTGCTTTAATAATGCAAACCATTAACTGGCAAAGCTTAACTGTGGCTTTGATTAGATCTTCTCATAAAAACAATACACACATACTTATATAAAGGACTCTTGTTCTCAAAGAAACCACAAATGCTGTCAGTGTACATAATACAGGGAGGTAAACAAAATACAGAAATATAATCAACAATCATTTATAATACAGAATGTCTTCAAATGTCTTGTTAGTAATGTTTTGTTGTTTTTGTGGTGTGCAATGTTATAAAAACTGATGAATGAATAATTCTGCATTGCCTTCACCCTGAAAACTACATCCAAAGACCTTGGCCAATCTGTCGTCTCCAAAAGACAGAAACAAAATACAGAATTTAAACCTGATGTAAAATCTCGATCAAACTAAATTGCAGAGATGTGACATTTGCCTCTGAAGGTATGACCATTCTTATACATTTTAAGATTAAGATTTAATTTTTATGTATTTGCTTGAGTTAATGGTTTTTATTGAATAAATTAGAATGTGATTTTATCATGTCATTTTTATACAGATTATGTACATATAACAAACATGAGATTTTTGTCATGTAATATACGAAGCTTCTGAGAACTGCTGTATTCATTTTATACAATGAACTTAAATATTATACTTGCCCACATATCTCATCATATTTCTAATATAAGAGCATTTTTTTATATGGCAAGTACAAAAGATTAAATTAAATTAGGCACGAACAAGGGTACATATAGACTTAACATAGAGTTAGTTTGGCAACCACCTAGAAAATATGCCTGAACACTTTACAAAACCTTAGCAATCACTTGCCAATTTATCAACAGAATATCAAGCCAGCAACATTGACTGTTTTTAAATGCATTACGGTGGATATTGCTTAAGTACATAAAACAATTTTTGGAACAAGACAGTTGAAAAGAACTGAACTGAACAGAACAAGATATTGATCTACAAAAAAAACTTTCAAAAACTTATCAAAAAAGTTTCTGCCTGTAAAACAAGTTATAAGCAGTTGTTTTCTCTGCTTGTATGTAAATGAGACCCTAGCTTCTGAGTTCGTTTTGTGTTATGCATGTTGAATTGATGGCTGGTTAAGGAAACGCCAGATGTGTCTTGACTGTGATATACGTCAACACTTTCAGTCTTTCTTGGGTTTGGCTGTTAGGAGATGCACAAATCCTGGTATTAATACCATGACCACCTGTGGCACAAGAGTGTATTTAAGAAAGAACAGAGAGTAGAAGAGCAGAGGAGGAACCGTGGGCAGATGGAAACTGCTGACATAGTGGAGGGCCAATGATGAGAGAGCCAGACAAAGAGTTCTAGGTATCCAAGGAAGAGCCCAACCTCCTGGCTTCCAAAATTGTGCAAGTCCAAGACCCAACAGAACCCCAGCATCACGGGTTAAAGAGGAGAAAGGTGCTGTATCCATTCGAACCCATTCTGAATGAGAACACCACTTCTTAGCTAGCATAATAGACCTGTGGGAATAAGAATGCATGGTTGCAATGTATAACCTGTGACAAAAAACTCCACTTAACCTATAGATTAGGGTATTTAGTACACAAATAAGTGCCTTATACTTAATATTTCATACAGTAATTAGATAAGTCCCATCTTGACATGTTTGGTAAAAACTTGCGATATATAGCATTCTCACCAAGACAGATCAATTCCAATTCTTTGCAGAGCTGCATGCAGAAGAAGAGCTCCAAAGAGCAAAGTCATACTGTAGCCCAAGAAAAAAATCAGAGGTCGACCTTCGGGCACAGATCGGTTCAGATAAACCCCCAGCATCACCCCTGCGAAACAGTAAATAAGAGCTCCAGATGTGTGCTGCTTGAACTTTTATGTAAAAATAATTATTTGTTCAAAGCGCTGACCTGTCAAAAGACCTGCAATGACTTGGTGAGGGAAGTGAGCCAATATAAATATCCGAGAAAGACCAACACATCCCAGAAAGACCGCATAGAACAAGTATGGCACAGCAGCTAACATCTTACTGTAGGGGGCAAAAATAACTTCATAGACCGTAGATTAAGATACCTACATCCACTCATCTACATTTAGCTTTTATCCAAAATGACACGGCATTATGCTTTTACATTTGATTCTGACTATGTGCAAACCACAGGATGGAACCCGTGTCCCTGGCGTTGTTTGTGCCAATTCTCTAACCACTGAACCACAGGAAAGCCTATTGGAACAGTATGATCATCAAAGAATACGAAACTCACCTGCCTGTCCGAGAATGAAAGAACGATGACAAGGACGACGCAATCACCCACCAGACAGCACCAGTGACCATAGCATGACCCGAGGGACTGCCTAGAAGAGGATTTACACAGTAAGATTGCAAAATATCAAGAATGAATAGGACACACATGGGACATGATAGTCACCTGGGCCAGTTTCACAAGTGGATTGGAACTGCTGGACTCTCGGTGGATTTTCCAAAAACAATCCAGATTGTCTGATCCACCAGTAGGGCCTCTCCCCAAATAGGATCCTAGATTCATGTCGGTAAAGTTGAACATCTTGTGATCTTATAAAAAAGCACCGTAGCGTTGAAATGACCTTAATACTTTTATTTAGACCACGGCATAAAACTAAAAATTCACAAAACCTATTTTATATTCATTTTGATGCTTCTGATGTCCTCTCCACATCATTTCTTACCACTTGAACACTAGATTCAGCCATTCTGATAGAGCTGCCATCCAGATGACAGCAATGCCAGTCTGTCTGTGTATATGAAAGGCCACAGGAAAGACCAGAAGAACAGCAGCTTTAGGGTCTCCCATATGAGACACAATCAGCCAAAAGTCTTCCCAGCCCCCTGATCTCTGCTGAAGAACCTCAGCCATCCAGACGCCTTGGCTGTATACGAGCTCCATCGTGTATATGCTTGCCCGTGGATAATAAAACACAATTTATTATTTAGTTTACAGTTACGCAAATAACGTTAAATAACATAATAACTGAAAAAACATACTCAATAATTAATAATTAATTACTTACCTGAACTACCCGAAGAGAACCAGCACGGACTCTCGAGTCTCACATCCGCTCGGGCGCAGCGGGACAAACCTTGTAGGCCCAAAACAAACGGCGCCACCTAACGTTCGGTTCTGTGTAGTTTTTTAATTAATATAACATTGTGATTTTATTTATTTTTTAATACTTTGAGAGTTAGACTTGAGAAATCTATGATCATGTTTGTGAGTTATTCACAAGGCTTTAACTTTTATCTAGCTGCTTCCTTTGACTAACTTATATTTTTATAAATATATATTTTTTTTAAATATGACGTCATTTTTAACCGTCCCATCTATATCCGTTTTATTTCTAATGCGGTCGTGACGGTTGTGGCCCAATGTATTTTTATTTATGGGACTTTTATTAGTTTATTAGCCTGATTAAATCGAAAGAATAAAACATGTATTTTGATTTTATTGTAGCTTATTGGAATGGTTTTCATTTTTGCGAGGCCGAAAATGTGTTTAAAAGGGATTCAGCAAATATTCTTAAAAAATATTTTGACATAAATATTTAATTTTAATTTAATTCTTTAAGATGTTTGGCTGGAGGTGTGACTCTTAGTGTATAATGCATAACGATTTATATTGTATAATCTGACTATGTCATATTGCTTTCTTTGTCAGGCGTCTGTATTGTTACTGTTATAAAAAAAATTAATAAAGTAAAAAAAACTCATTAATGGAAAATAAAAATAATTTTTTCAACATTAAACAAAAAACAAAAAAACCCCTCAGTTTTATGAAATGTCATTATTTTCTCGAGTGCACCAGAACAAAAAAACAGTTTTTTTCTAGATAACTTTTATCTAGCTGCTTCCTTTGACCAACTTATATTTTTATAAATATATATATATATTTTAAATATGACGTTTTTTTTAACCGTCCCATCTATATCCGTTTTATTTCTAATGCGGTCGTGACGGTTGTGGCCCAATGTATTTTTATTTATTAGTTTTATTAACACATGTCCTTAAATCGAAAGAATAAAACATGTATTTGATTTTATTGTTGCTTATTGGAATGGTTTTCATTTTTGCGAGGCCGAAAATGTGTTTAAAAGGGATTCAGCAAATATTCTTAAAACTATTTTGACACAAATATTTAATTTTAATTTAATTTTTTAAGATGATTGGCTGGATGTGTGACTCTTAGTGTATAATGCATAAAGATTTATATTGTATATTCTGACTATGTCATATTGCTGTCTTTGTTAGACGTCTGTATTGTTACTGTTATAAAAAAATCAACAAAGTTAAAAAAAATATTCAAGGACAATAAATATAATTTTTTCAACATTAAACAAAAAAACTCAGTTTTATAAAATATCATTATTTTCTCGAGTGCACCAGAACCAAAAAAACTGTTTTTTAAATTTTGACGGTTTATTTTAAACCTCTTTTGAACTTCCGGTCACCTGACGCGCCCCTGTGTCGTCGCGTGCGTCTGCGTAAAGCCGCTGCTCCGGTTTCCCTGGCGGACAAGATGGCGGCTCCTGGACCGGGGGAGTATTTCAGTGTCGGGAGCCATGTCTCTTGCCTCACCTGTTTTGGCCAACGTTTGCAGGGAGAGGTGGTGGCTTTTGACTACCCGTCCAAGATGTTGACCCTGAGTATCCTTTAAACCCCGGGCTCGCGTCAGCGGAACCTAAATGTGTCAAACTGGAAGCCGACGGGAGCGTGTTTATGTGTGTGCGCTAGTGGCCTCATTCACTTCGTATTCTTGCTTTATTGACACTTTCTGCTCAGAGTTGACACTTTCTGCAATGTTCGCCGTTTTTCGCGGCTCGTTTGTTTAAACTTTTCAAATGAAAATGATTTGTTTGGGCTTAGCGTGCTGATTAGCATGTCCGAGAGCATTAGCGTGCGCGCTAGGCTAACGACTTTACAGTAAATGGTGCCTGCTAAGGGCACAGCACTCTCAATGTGAACAATCTGTCTCTTCTTTTTATGAAATATGAGAAGTTTTACACGTTTAAATCCGGCAGTTCACTCTTGATCGTGTATAGGTTATGCAGTGTATGTGTCTGTGTATATATATATACATACTAAGCAATGGTTAGCAGTCAGGTTGTATGCTCTTAGTAAGCAAAGTTGTGTGTTCTATATGTCAGATTGTTGTAGTTGTGTGTTCTATATGTCAGATTGCTGTAGTTGAGTGTTCTATATGTCAGATTGTTGTAGTTGAGTGTTCTATATGTCAGATTGCTGTAGTTGTGTGTTCTATATGTCAGATTGTTGTAGTTGAGTGTTCTATATGTCAGATTGCTGTAGTTGTGTGTTCTATATGTCAGATTGCTGTAGTTGTGTGTTCTATATGTCAGATTGTTGTAGTTGAGTGTTCTATATGTCAGATTGCTGTAGTTGTGTGTTCTATATGTCAGATTGTTGTAGTTGAGTGTTCTATATGTCAGATTGCTGTAGTTGTGTGTTCTATATGTCAGATTGTTGTAGTTGAGTGTTCTATATGTCAGTTTGCTGTAGTTGTGTGTTCTATATGTCAGATTGTTGTAGTTGAGTGTTCTATATGTCAGATTGTTGTAGTTGTGTGTTCTATATGTCAGATTGTTGTAGTTGAGTGTTCTATATGTCAGTTTGCTGTAGTTGTGTGTTCTATATGTCAGATTGTTGTAGTTGAGTGTTCTATATGTCAGATTGCTGTAGTTGTGTGTTCTATATGTCAGATTGTTGTAGTTGAGTGTTCTATATGTCAGATTGCTGTAGTTGTGTGTTCTATATGTCAGATTGTTGTAGTTGAGTGTTCTATATGTCAGATTGCTGTAGTTGTGTGTTCTATATGTCAGATTGTTGTAGTTGAGTGTTCTATATGTCAGTTTGCTGTAGTTGTGTGTTCTATATGTCAGATTGCTGTAGTTGTGTGTTCTATATGTCAGATTGTTGTAGTTGAGTGTTCTATATGTCAGATTGCTGTAGTTGTGTGTTCTATATGTCAGATTGTTGTAGTTGAGTGTTCTATATGTCAGATTGCTGTAGTTGTGTGTTCTATATGTCAGATTGTTGTAGTTGAGTGTTCTATATGTCAGATTGCTGTAGTTGTGTGTTCTATATGTCAGATTGTTGTAGTTGAGTGTTCTATATGTCAGATTGCTGTAGTTGTGTGTTTTATATGTCAGATTGTTGTAGTTGAGTGTTCTATATGTCAGATTGCTGTAGTTGTGTGTTCTATATGTCAGATTGCTGTAGTTGTGTGTTCTATACGTCAGATTGTTGTAGTTGAGTGTTCTATATGTCAGATTGCTGTAGTTGTGTGTTTTATATGTCAGATTTTTGTAGTTGAGTGTTCTATATGTCAGATTGCTGTAGTTGTGTGTTCTATATGTCAGATTGTTGTAGTTGAGTGTTCTATATGTCAGATTGCTGTAGTTGTGTGTTCTATATGTCAGATTGTTGTAGTTGAGTGTTCTATATGTCAGATTGCTGTAGTTGTGTGTTCTATATGTCAGATTGTTGTAGTTGAGTGTTCTATATGTCAGATTGCTGTAGTTGTGTGTTCTATATGTCAGATTGTTGTAGTTGAGTGTTCTATATGTCAGATTGCTGTAGTTGTGTGTTCTATATGTCAGATTGTTGTAGTTGAGTGTTCTATATGTCAGATTGCTGTAGTTGTGTGTTTTATATGTTATGTCAGATTGCTGTAGTTGTGTGTTCTATATGTCAGATTGTTGTAGTTGAGTGTTCTATATGTCAGATTGCTGTAGTTGTGTGTTTTATATGTTATGTCAGATTGTTGTAGTTGAGTGTTCTATATGTCAGATTGCTGTAGTTGTGTGTTTTATATGTCAGATTTTTGTAGTTGAGTGTTCTATATGTCAGATTGCTGTAGTTGTGTGTTCTATATGTCAGATTGTTGTAGTTGAGTGTTCTATATGTCAGATTGTTGTAGTTGTGTGTTCTATATGTCAGATTGTTGTAGTTGAGTGTTCTATATGTCAGATTGCTGTAGTTGTGTGTTTTATATGTCAGATTGTTGTAGTTGAGTGTTCTATATGTCAGATTGCTGTAGTTGTGTGTTCTATATGTCAGATTGTTGTAGTTGAGTGTTCTATATGTCAGATTGGTGTAGTTGTGTGTTTTATATGTCAGATTGTAGTAGTTGAGTGTTCTATATGTCAGTTTGCTGTAGTTGTGTGTTCTATATGTCAGATTGTTGTAGTTGAGTGTTCTATATGTCAGATTGTTGTAGTTGAGTGTTCTATATGTCAGTTTGCTGTAGTTGAGTGTTCTATATGTCAGATTGCTGTAGTTGTGTGTTCTATATGTCAGATTGTTGTAGTTGAGTGTTCTATATGTCAGATTGCTGTAGTTGTGTGTTCTATATGTCAGATTGTTGTAGTTGAGTGTTCTATATGTCAGATTGCTGTAGTTGTGTGTTCTATATGTCAGATTGCTGTAGTTGTGTGTTTTATATGTTATGTCAGATTGCTGTAGTTGTGTGTTTTATATGTTATGTCAGATTGCTGTAGTTGTGTGTTTTATATGTTATGTCAGATTGCTGTAGTTGTGTGTTCTATATGTCAGATTGCTGTAGTTGTGTGTTTTATATGTTATGTCAGATTGCTGTAGTTGTGTGTTTTATATGTTATGTCAGATTGCTGTAGTTGTGTGTTTTATATGTTATGTCAGATTGCTGTAGTTGTGTGTTTTATATGTCAGATTGCTGTAGTTGTGTGTTTTATATGTTATGTCAGATTGCTGTAGTTGTGTGTTTTATATGTTATGTCAGATTGCTGTAGTTGTGTGTTTTATATGTTATGTCAGATTGCTGTAGTTGTGTGTTTTATATGTTATGTCAGATTGCTGTAGTTGTGTGTTTTATATGTTATGTCAGATTGCTGTAGTTGTGTGTTTTATATGTTATGTCAGATTGCTGTAGTTGAGTGTTCTATATGTCAGATTGCTGTAGTTGTGTGTTCTATATGTCAGATTGTTGTAGTTGAGTGTTCTATATGTCAGATTGCTGTAGTTGTGTGTTTTATATGTTATGTCAGATTGCTGTAGTTGTGTGTTCTATATGTCAGATTGCTGTAGTTGTGTGTTCTATATGTCAGATTGTTGTAGTTGAGTGTTCTATATGTCAGATTGCTGTAGTTGTGTATTCTATATGTCAGATTGCTGTAGTTGTGTATTCTATATGTCAGATTGCTGTAGTTGTGTATTCTATATGTCAGATTGCTGTAGTTGTGTATTCTATATGTCAGATTGCTGTAGTTGTGTATTCTATATGTCAGATTGTTGTAGTTGTGTGTTCTATATGTCAGATTGCTGTAGTTGTGTGTTCTATATGTCAGATTGTTGTAGTTGTGTGTTCTATATGTCAGATTGCTGTAGTTGTGTGTTCTATATGTCAGATTGTTGTAGTTGTGTGTTCTATATGTCAGATTGTTGTAGTTGTGTGTTTTACATGTCAGATTGTTGTAGTTGTGTGTTCTATATGTCAGTTTGCTGTAGTTGTGTGTTCTATATGTCAGATTGTTGTAGTTGTGTGTTCTATATGTCAGATTGTTGTAGTTGTGTGTTCTATATGTCAGATTGTTGTAGTTGAGTCTTCTATATGTCAGATTGTTGTAGTTGTGTGTTCTATATGTCAGATTGTTGTAGTTGTGTGTTCTATATGTCAGATTGTTGTAGTTGTGTGTTTTACATGTCAGATTGTTGTAGTTATGTGTTTTACAGGTCAGATTGCTCTGGTTGTGTGTTTTACAGGTCAGATTGCTGTAGTTGGGTGTTTTACAGGTCAGATTGCTGTAGTTGGGTGTTTTATATGTAATGTCAGATTGCTGTAGTTGTGTGTTTTATATGTTGTCAGATTGCTGTAGTTGGGTGTTTTACAGGTCAGATTGCTGTAGTTGGGTGTTTTATATGTAATGTCAGATTGCTGTAGTTGTGTGTTTTATATGTCATGTCAGAGTGCTGTAGTTGTGTGTTTTACATGTCAGATTGCTGTAGTTGTGTGTTTTACATGTAATGTCAGAGTGCTGTAGTTGTGTGTTTTATATGTAATGTCAGATTGCTGTAGTTCTGCGTTTTACATGTCAGATTGTTGTAGTTGTGTGTTTTATATGTTATGTCAGATTGTTGTAGTTGTGTGTTTTACAGGTCAGATTGCTGTAGTTGGGTGTTTTATATGTAATGTCAGATTGCTGTAGTTGTGTGTTTTATATATTATGTCAGATTGCTGTATTTTTGTGTTTTATATGTTATGTCAGATTGCTGTAGTTGTGTGTTTTACATGTCAGATTGTTGTAGTTGTGTGTTTTATATGTTATGTCAGATTGCTGTAGTTGTGTGTTTTATATGTTATGTCAGATTGCTGTAGTTGTGTGTTTTATATGTTATGTCAGATTGCTGTAGTTGTGTGTTTTATATGTTATGTCAGATTGCTGTAGTCGTGTGTTTTATATGTTATGTCAGATTGCTGTAGTCGTGTGTTTTATATGTTATGTCAGATTGCTGTAGTCGTGTGTTTTATATGTTATGTCAGATTGCTGTAGTTGTGTGTTTTATATGTTAGATTGTTGTAGTTGTGTGTTTTATATGTCAGATTGCTGTAGTTGTGTGTTTTATATGTTATGTCAGATTGCTGTAGTTGAGTGTTCTATATGTCAGATTGCTGTAGTTGTGTGTTCTATATGTCAGATTGTTGTAGTTGAGTGTTCTATATGTCAGATTGCTGTAGTTGTGTGTTTTATATGTTATGTCAGATTGCTGTAGTTGTGTGTTCTATATGTCAGATTGCTGTAGTTGTGTGTTCTATATGTCAGATTGTTGTAGTTGAGTGTTCTATATGTCAGATTGCTGTAGTTGTGTATTCTATATGTCAGATTGCTGTAGTTGTGTATTCTATATGTCAGATTGCTGTAGTTGTGTATTCTATATGTCAGATTGCTGTAGTTGTGTATTCTATATGTCAGATTGCTGTAGTTGTGTATTCTATATGTCAGATTGTTGTAGTTGTGTGTTCTATATGTCAGATTGCTGTAGTTGTGTGTTCTATATGTCAGATTGTTGTAGTTGTGTGTTCTATATGTCAGATTGCTGTAGTTGTGTGTTCTATATGTCAGATTGTTGTAGTTGTGTGTTCTATATGTCAGATTGTTGTAGTTGTGTGTTTTACATGTCAGATTGTTGTAGTTGTGTGTTCTATATGTCAGTTTGCTGTAGTTGTGTGTTCTATATGTCAGATTGTTGTAGTTGTGTGTTCTATATGTCAGATTGTTGTAGTTGTGTGTTCTATATGTCAGATTGTTGTAGTTGAGTCTTCTATATGTCAGATTGTTGTAGTTGTGTGTTCTATATGTCAGATTGTTGTAGTTGTGTGTTCTATATGTCAGATTGTTGTAGTTGTGTGTTTTACATGTCAGATTGTTGTAGTTATGTGTTTTACAGGTCAGATTGCTCTGGTTGTGTGTTTTACAGGTCAGATTGCTGTAGTTGGGTGTTTTACAGGTCAGATTGCTGTAGTTGGGTGTTTTATATGTAATGTCAGATTGCTGTAGTTGTGTGTTTTATATGTTGTCAGATTGCTGTAGTTGGGTGTTTTACAGGTCAGATTGCTGTAGTTGGGTGTTTTATATGTAATGTCAGATTGCTGTAGTTGTGTGTTTTATATGTCATGTCAGAGTGCTGTAGTTGTGTGTTTTACATGTCAGATTGCTGTAGTTGTGTGTTTTACATGTAATGTCAGAGTGCTGTAGTTGTGTGTTTTATATGTAATGTCAGATTGCTGTAGTTCTGCGTTTTACATGTCAGATTGTTGTAGTTGTGTGTTTTATATGTTATGTCAGATTGTTGTAGTTGTGTGTTTTACAGGTCAGATTGCTGTAGTTGGGTGTTTTATATGTAATGTCAGATTGCTGTAGTTGTGTGTTTTATATATTATGTCAGATTGCTGTATTTTTGTGTTTTATATGTTATGTCAGATTGCTGTAGTTGTGTGTTTTACATGTCAGATTGTTGTAGTTGTGTGTTTTATATGTTATGTCAGATTGCTGTAGTTGTGTGTTTTATATGTTATGTCAGATTGCTGTAGTTGTGTGTTTTATATGTTATGTCAGATTGCTGTAGTTGTGTGTTTTATATGTTATGTCAGATTGCTGTAGTCGTGTGTTTTATATGTTATGTCAGATTGCTGTAGTCGTGTGTTTTATATGTTATGTCAGATTGCTGTAGTCGTGTGTTTTATATGTTATGTCAGATTGCTGTAGTTGTGTGTTTTATATGTTAGATTGTTGTAGTTGTGTGTTTTATATGTCAGATTGTTGTAGTTGTGTGTTTTATATGTTATGTCAGATTGTTGTAGTTGTGTGTTTTACATGTCAGATTGCTGTAGTTGTGTGTTTTACATGTCAGATTGCTGTAGTTGCGTGTTTTACATGTCAGATTGCTGTAGTTGCGTGTTTTACATGTCAGATTGCTGTAGTTGCGAGTTTTACATGTCAGATTGCTGTAGTTGCGTGTTTTACATGTCAGATTGCTGTAGTTGCGTGTTTTACATGTCAGATTGCTGTAGTTGCGTGTTTTACTTGTCAGATTGCTGTAGTTGCGTGTTTTACATGTCAGATTGCTGTAGTTGCGTGTTTTACATGTCAGATTGTTGTAGTTGTTTTTCTACAATATGGCAGGAGAATCTCAGAAGCATTACTGTGTTTTGCCATTTAAACTGGTGATTCCAATGGTTTGGATTGGTCAAGCTGCTGAGCATTTGGGATTGTGTTTGTTTTCCATTCATTTCACCCTCATGACATTTCCTCCCAAAATCACTTGTGTGTCTGGTTGTTAAGTTGACATTTGCCTTCTGATTGTCGTAAATGCAAATATCTGAGGGAGCTTTTAATACATTTGTTTCAGTTTTAAGATTTCAGTGCCTTTAACTCTGTTGACAGTGGGCCGTAGTAGGAAACGTATTCTATTCTGATCTTAGCTACAGGTTTAACAAACAAACGTTTGCTTATAAAGAATCCTGCCACATTCTTGGATTAAGAAATGGGCCAGAAAGGACAGAGGTTATAGTAAAATGGATTCAATGTCTTGCCTTGATGTCTGTGTTTGATTTGTCCTTAACCCTTTACTCAGAATGTCCTTCCTCCAGTGGTAAGCCCAACCTCAGTGATGTCATCCTCATTAACTTAGCGTATGTTTCAAAGGTTGATATTATTAACGATCGCACTGAGACTCCACCTCCTCTAGCATCCTTGAATGTTAGCAAGGTAAGACCATTTGTAATGCATCACACCATGGAATCAAGTTGCAATTTGATGATACCCTGTAGTTTATGAAATGTGTTAATTTTTTTTTTTTTTTGCACTTTTTGAAAAAATTAAAAAAATTTTAGTATTGATTATACTACGTTTCCTTTATCAAAGCTTGCGAATCGGGCGAGGACGGAAAAAGAAGACAAATTATCCCAAGCCTATGCAATCAGTGCTGGGGTATCAGTTGAGGGCCAGCAGCTGTTCCAGACTATACACAAAACGTAAGTTGATTTCCTGTAAAATACACACATTTCATTTACAAAATAAAAGATATTTTGAACTTTGTCTTTTAGAAGTGACACTTAAGCTGCATGGTAAGCATGCTACAGTGTATTTTAGAGATCTCTTAAGATCATGATATGGAGGATACTGGTAGTTTCTATCAATCTTTTTGTAATCTTGAGTACCTGTAGTGTGTAATCGCATTGTATTATTTCTCCAAAAAGTATTTGTTCACTCACATTTACCGAAGAAAGATATAGCTTTGCGACTGTTTCCGGTAAAAGCAGAGCTTGTGACCAATCTCCTTATGAGGGCTTTCCTATAATGTACCGGCTGATGCTTGTGATCTTCAGCGATCTCTGGCTGGTACCGGGGCGATTTGCCAGTTAATAACTTGTGATCTATTGACGAAAATAGTTTGAACATTTAAAAGAGCCCTTTCAAAGCCTGTGCGGACAGATATTGTACAGTCCTAAACCAGCTTAAGGTGCATTTGCTTGTGTAGTTTATTTTGGATATGCTGTATGCTTTACTCTTGTTAACCAAGTTTACTTGCTTGTTTGCTGATGTACAGTCCTGTGATGGATAAAGTACTTGAGGATAAGAAGACCCAACACCCCACTGCTTGTTGGGGCTTAATGTTTTATATGAAGTCACACCAATTGAGCTTGAGTGGTAACAAATAGTTTCTGTCCACCGCTGTTCATATGTCATGATTGTCTTTGTCGTGGCAATTCAGTAGACTTCACAGTGTTTTGAAGCAGGCATATTATATGTGTCCCAAAAAGGAACATCTTCATTTTGTCTTTTCAAAGTTTAATGACTTTTTTCAGCAGAACACAAAAGGAAATATTTAGAAAAAAGTACATCCAAATTGCTGTTACACCCAAGCACAGTTGTATGGATACAAAGTCAATGCGAGAGAGCAGGTGCCAGTAAACAACAACCTTCAGCTATCAGCTTTTGTGTTCTGCAAAAGAGAGTTATTTAGTTCTGAAATTACATGATGGCATAACCATCATGTGTTGGTGAACCATCACTTTAAAGACCTTAAACAAATTTTATAAAAGTAACTAAAGCTGAATTATGGCTTCAGGCTGATTGAAATGGTTTTAAAGGGAAATTTAAAGGCTTTCACAGGTTTGCACACCTCAACACTGGCATGATCTGTAATCTGTTGTGGGCTAGTAAGAGATTTAAAATAAAGCACTCAGTTATGTAGTGTTTGCATATCATTACGGTTGTTTTTTGAGGTGTGTCCTTATGATCATATAATTTATGTTTTTGATCTCTTTGTTTTCTAGCATCAAAGATTGTAAATGGCAGGAGAAAAACATCATTGTGATGGATGACGTTGTAATCTCCCCACCATACCAGGTGGAGAACTGCAAAGGCAAGGAGGGAAGTGCTCTAAGTCATATACGCAAAATTGTGAGTATAATAGAATCCATTTTGATCCCTAATGTGGTCCTTTTTTAAATTATTTCAGTTATTAATATTAGATTCTTACTTTAAGGTATTATTATACTATTTTCAGAATGACACTGACAAAATAATTGCCTGTAGCATTTGCCGGTAATTTCTGCACAACGAATAACAGAACTTTAAGAGAGACTTTATGGTCTCCCAAAGTCCAAATAGCTTGAAACGAACAATTCTGTTTAGGTCTCATATTTTTTTTCCGGAGATGTGAAGGTTTTAAAGGAAAATACTCTTTACCATGTTTATGTAAAAAAAAATACTGGATTAACACTTGGCTCCTACATTAAGCACTTTTTTAATTCAAACATTATTTAGATTATTTTAATTAAAATGATCTATGTTCATATTAAAAATATTAGGACAACGGTTGATCCACTAATGGATAATGCAAATTTAGTTTTTAACGCATTAAAAGATTTACACTCACAACAGATAAGGACTTGAGTCATATTAGTGTTTGTTTCCTACACCAAGATGTATTAAACAGATTTATGTTTGTTATCTTTATTTCAGAACCCTTATTAACAGAGTTGTTCGCTTGGAAACTTATGACATACTTTTCCGTAAAGTTTTTTCTTAATTAGCTAGTGTGTGCTACCTCAACGTTTGTAACATTGGCCAGCCTGCAAATCATTCTTAAGAATAACTTGAGTGTGTTTGTTTTAACAGGTTGAGAAACATTTTAGAGATGCAGAAAGCCAGAAGTCGATGCAGCGTACACAAGCACAGCAAACACAGAAGGACTCATCTTTATCCTCTTGAGTAGAGGAGTGTGTTTCACCTGGGGAGGGCACCACGGGCATCAAGGGCCCGTCAGCTGGTTGAAACCAGCACTCTACTCCCCCTCTGCGTTAGTCTGAGGGTGGATGCAACATGGGCCTAGGGTCTGGAAGATCAACAAAAGAAACAAACAAAAACCTTAAAAAAAAAGCAAAAATGTTTTAAGAAAAAGTGAGAGTGAAAGATTTCATTCTAATTAGACTTTATAAAGAATAATTTAAAACACCAACCATCAAACAACCATAGTTTCTTTGACTAACTTACAGTGTCTTATCCCCCTCAACCCCTTCATTCCCTTTAAGGTTTCATCTGAAATAGCTTTCCATATTTTCTTCTTCTTTCGCCTTCAATTCCATTTTGTCAGAAAAAAGAAAAAACTACCAGTCAGAAATGCTTGTTAGCTTTATTTACTTTGTGCTTTTTCCTTTGGCTGTTTATGTTCTACAATTGTCTGTCTGTTCTGCATTTTAAACGAAGTGTGACTTCCAATGCCACATGTTACAAAGGACATTTTCTAAAATAAAACCAATTCTGACTGCAATGTTGTATTTTCTGTTGCTTTTTCAGAAACGTAGTAATGAAATTGAATGTGCCTGCACATTGGTTTTAAAAGTTTGCACACTTTTAGGGGTTTGACTGTTGTTTTAATTCATGTTTAATTTGTAAAGAGTTCCACTAACTTTTATTTAAAGGAACACTCCACTTCTTTTAGAAATAATCTTATTTTCCAATTCCCCCCGAGTTAATAATCTATTTGAAATCTATAAAGCTGTTCTCCTGTTCTGGCAATATAACTTTATGCTTGGCTAAGCATAAAGCATTGAATCCTATTAGATCATTATCTTCTTTTGATATTTGTCTGGACTCTACTGTAGTTATATCGTGGACAAATACCGCTGTTACAGTCAAGAAATTTCTGCCATAACATGGCCAAGGCAGGCGCAGAAATATCATGCAGAGCCTGTTATTAGTTCCCTGTGCATGTGGTTGGTCACATAGCATATGTTCATGGAAATTAGTACTTCCACGTGTGGTGCGTCATATTACTGTTTCTGCTTCGGCCATGTTACAGCAGCAAACTTCCTGGACTATAATGCCGGAATGGGAGTGCAGTTTCCAATCTAATAGGCCTAGTCAACCACAGCTTTTCAACTCAGCCATTTTATTACACTATATAACTACAGGAGAGTCACGTTTCAAATAGAACAAGTATTGAAACTTACTGGTCGATTTTGAACGCAATTCTATTGGTCCAATAGGATTCAATGATCTATGCCAAGCTAAGCTAAAAGGGATGGCGCCAGAACAGGACAGAACAGCTGAAAGTATTTCCAAATAGTTAAACTCAACTTATTTACTTGAAGTAAACTGTGTACTTTAATGCTTGTCGAAGATCATATAAAGAATCTTTGATCAGTTGTCATGACTGTGTTCACACTCCTAAAAAAATTATATTAAGACAAAAATATAACTGCAAATAAAACAAACTAGACTATCTGTTGATAATATTTCTTAGTCACATGTAGAGATGTTTTTATATAGCCTCCCCTCTTTTAGACTTGGTACGTTGTTGTTCGGATTAGCCTCCATACGTTGTTGTAGAAGCTGAGCTTTAGTTTATACTCCAAATCCAAAATGTTTAATAGATAGATTTTTTTATATAAAAAGTTGGATATAATGTGTAAAGTTAGGGTCTAAAGTTCAATTTCATGCAGGTGCTGTAGATGTAAGTAGTTTTAGACACCTATTATATAGGTAATTTGTTTATATATTTGTAGATCCTAAAAGTTAGTTACTTCAATAGATTTGCAAAGGGTTAATTTCACATCTATAAACTATGAAGGATTTGAATAAAGGACCTTTTATTATGGTACCAAAAGGTTTAGAGCAATGAATAGTTTTAGAATGAAGTTGGATTATCACCGTAACTAATGCAAATGTTTTACTTTTGTGGTCGTAAGAGGAATGACTGTGCTTTTAAAGGTCCAGTTCTTCGTGGTTTTTCTGAAGCTTTGATTGGGTTTACAGTGTGCAATATAACGAGAGTTAATGTTCACATGTTTAAAAAAAATATATATATATTTTTCTCACAATTTACTTATCTGTGTACTCCTGTTTTCACTTTAATAAAACTGCTGA
The DNA here is from genome assembly GCA_033220385.1 of Triplophysa yarkandensis. Taxonomy (NCBI): domain Eukaryota; kingdom Metazoa; phylum Chordata; class Actinopteri; order Cypriniformes; family Nemacheilidae; genus Triplophysa; species Triplophysa yarkandensis. The sequence goes on from CM065672.1 coordinate 12,219,652, forward strand.
TGACTTTTTTGTTCTGATGAAGTCCCTCCTACAGAAATAAGTAACGAGTTATGATTGTGCCAGCAGTTCCTGTGTTGTGGTGCCTGGAAAGATCACACTTCTTACCATAACCATGCATGCACTCGGTGTTATTGTAAAAACCTGTCACTCCCTCCCTCTGAAAATAGATGAAGTGGATCGAGTAGAACCTGTGCAAACAGGACTTTTGTATACTTCTAACCATAGAACAATAATTCACCTGGCTGCAGCTAAACTTTAACTCGACCTAAACCAGCATGTGGTTAAATATATTAAACCGATCATTATAAATACCAACAATCGATGGTATCCGGTTGAATTAATACCCTTTTTAGTCGAATTAGTTTCAATCACAATCAAGTTAACAAAGCTAAAAATTTTGCCCTTTCGGCAATAAGTTACAGAAACTGTTAAACGGACCAACTTAAATAATAAAATACATTTGCCGGTTCTGGTCCATAAATAACGCCTTCTCCAGACAAATAGCGAACTGAGTGCAATAAGACCCCTTTTGTGTGTTCCTGTGGGCATAGGTTAACCGTGATATTGATGTCACTAAAAAAATGTGGAGGGATGTAGTCCAAACCGACCGTTTTCCGTAAGCCACTTCTGTTCTATAAAATATCTCACTAGGCATTGAACTTTGAGCTTTAAATTTTACAGATATTACTTATACTCTAACAACAACGTTATACACTAATTAAAAGATTGAAACATGGAATCGTGAAGAGCGAGACCTTTAATTTGATGGGTTCAGTTCAATTAAATATTCATTGTGTTGCATGCACTCTTTTTTGAGTGATGCAACCTGCATTGAAAATAAATCAAGTTGATTTCATGGATCCATAACCTGGAAAAGTTCTCACAGCAATATGAAGAATTGGAGCAGTAATTTCTATACATTTAAATATGAATGGATTTTTTGAGAACATTTTTATCTGTGCATCTGTCCTGAAAGAATTTTGACCAAAATGATGATGCTGCAATCGGATAAGCAAACGATATTCCGATTATAGGTTGTTCCCCTTCATATAACTTAAATACCTTCATGCCAAGCCACAAATTCAAGAACATCTCCGCAGTCAATTTCCTCAAGAATCATGAAACTACAAATAGATCAGAAGCTGTCTGAAATTGCTGCATTTCAAGGACAGGTAAATTCTGGAAATGTTTAAGGTTCTTTATGGAACTATTCAGAAAAATGTTCCTCTATGGTATTATGAAGCACCTATTATTTTTGGAAAAGTTGGAAAAGTTGGATCCGTCTCACAATAAGCTTCTTGTCCTTCTGGCAGATTTTTCTAAGACATTTTATGCTAAGACTAAGACCATTAATCTGGCATGGAATTAGTTGATGTGACTCCAAGGGGGATTGCTTACTGTGCAAAAGGTACTTGAAGTTCTTCTGTTGGGTCACAACAATATCTCCAAAATTGAGAAGTATTGTCCTCCTACAGACACTCACTATACTAAACTTACAAGCAAATCAGTTGAAGAGCCTTAAGTTTAAGACATTTTTAAACCTTAAGAAAACCAGAAAACCCCTCGACTAGTGACTGCGAACCGCATTGTGTCTTTAGTAAGATATTACATGTCTGGGATCTCCCTGAGGATGATTACTGGAATATCACATGCTATGCACCATACTTACTGACTGGGGAATTTTGGGGCTTTATGGATAGTCAACTATGTATAACAGAAAACAGCAACAGTCTTGATCATAAAAGGTACTGCTATATTAATGGCAGAACGGCAAAGAAAGAGGAGAAATGTGAACTACAAGTAAGCGACCCTATGTCTAACAAAACCTATGAATGCTATAAAACACATCTTAGATCACATAAAAATTATTATTTACTTTTTAAACAATAAAAGATATATATTTCCCTAAAATAAGCAGGAACATACAACAATAATTTAAATATAAAACTATCTTTTTTTTGACAGCATTTTAGGCAGATTTTTAGGAGGTTGTAAAGTTTTTATCTTGATTTAAATCTTTCCAATTTGTCATGTATTGAGTGCTTGTCACAATCCAATCGATCCCATGTCTCTTTTCCCTTTTCTTTAATATTGAAATTAAAGATAATTTTTCATGTTGTTGTGGGATTAATGCAAAGTGAAGATAAGAGTTTTGACTCTTCTGGTAGTCAAGCAGAATAATGCATAAAAAAACAGAGGGTAGCTTTATTTAGTTCTCGCAACATAAACCTGAAACCAGATGAAATCTTGGGGATTGTGTTTCATTTAATTTACTTTAAAGGGTGAGCTCTCACCAAGATGAAAACTGTCTTCAATTGACTTCAATCCTAAGAGACAACAATTTTTTTTCAAAGGATTCTGCTGTGGATCCATACAAATAATGTATCATTATTTACAGTATTTAACTTCCATAATGACATATTTGAGCACATTAAGTTGAAATAATGTTAAGAGTCATCAAAATCTCTCTGGTTATGAAAAGCAGGCAAAAATAATCACAATATTATAAAACAATTTAATGCACTGTGGACCACTTAAGTTATTATAACAACAAAAAGCTGACATGCCGAAGTTACATACACAACAATGACATAATATTGTGATTTTTATCCAAGTGGTAAAAGAAAATCCTTACCAAACCGACTGAAGTGTATCCTTCAACTTAAATATCATATTTAAGACTTATACAAGTATTGAAAATTTAAATAATGCATAAAAAAGAGCAATGAAATGTAAACAGTCTTTTAAAGACTTTGTGATCAGATTCCAGAGGTGAATGAGTCACATTGCTTAGCAAGCTGAAAACTGCATCCACTTGAACATTTGAAGACTAGTATTTACCCTCTGTTTTAAAAGGGCAATAAACCCTTTATTATCATCAAATGATCCCCTGAGACAAATGACCAAACTGTAGTGTTTTTTTTCCAAACACAGCATGTACAGAAATGTTGTGTTTTTTCAAAATCTTCAGCCATCTGTAGCAAGAATAAGCACTGCTCCAAAGATGCCCACATTCTGTCCTATGAGTTTCATTTGGTTCCAGAACTCCACTCTACGGGTGTGGTGCCAATAGCCGATATTGCCATCGATGAATAGCACAACTAAGGGCAATAGAACTGCCAGGATCTGTGAGGCCACGCGTACATAGTAGCCAGAGAGATAAGAGAGTGCTAGAACTCCAAACACAACCACTAATAGCTGGACAGTGATCTCTTCACCAGGAATGTGGTCCAGGTAGGCCAGTCTGTCTTCTTTACTGTGTTGCAGTGTGTATACCTAAAGAAAGTCAGGTGGAACAAAACATAATGATTAAACAAATAACTGGATCATGTTGAGAGTTGCGGCTGGTTAGGGCAAAGTCTCTTAAGGACCCGCTGTAAAGCTTTTTTGTTAATTAATTTTAACTATATTGAACATAATACCATTTTTGCACAGTACAATGTTAAAACACAAAAAAAAAACAATAACTTAAAACAATTTTCAATTCAAGAGATACACTTTGACTATTTTTATGTACATTTCTAAGAATATTGTTTGTAGGCAAAGTTAAAAAAACATTTAAAAGTAATAATATAAGTAATAAATAATAATAAAAACAAACTATTTCATCACAAATCACATCTATAAAAAATAACCTTATTTAGAAATAAAATGTGCTATGCTGCTCTTGAGTGTTTCAGGCCTAGAAATCACAATATCAAAATGTTGAATTGCCTTGACAAAAGGTAGATGCAGACATTTTACTAAAACACGTACTTGACAAGGTTTTAATTATTTCTCGGAGACCAGCTCCTATGTGACGTGGTTAAATGAAAACATACCATGCAGATTAAGTAGATCCCCAGAAAGACTTGTCCAGTTGACTGGAGGGAGCGTGTCCGAGGTTTCTGTCGGTAAACCTCTCCTGCACCACTGGCCAATACCAGATAACCTCCAATAATGGCCATTGCTCTGGAGTACATCCTTACCTATGGTGGTAAGGAATAAAAGAATAACAAGTGAATATTGTTTTTGAACAGCTTATTTCAATTTATAGAAAGGAAACATTTCACAGATATCTAACCTTGTTAGTCTTGTTATGATGACTTTCATCTACATTTATTCATTTAATAATATATATAGGTTATTCAGAAACCTACCTTTAACCAGTCACTATAATGGACCTGTTCACCAACATAGGACACATATGTGCTCAGGGCCAAGTGAATTGCAGCAGCCAATGCAAACCACCTTCTCTTCACCCCAAATGACATGAAGCTGGCAGACAAAACTGCAGCTGCCAAGTCTACATACAGGTAAGGCACCTGGATATCTGGCTTTCTATAAAAAAAGAAAAATATATTTCAAACAGAGCTCTAACTTTAGAAAGAAGGGATGAGATCTACCAGTAAATTCACTACAGCATCAGACATTCTTAGATGTTCTATGCCCTTATATTGGATTATAATAGGTTCCTTATGGCTGTGGTTCACCGGGCAGGCTGGGAAGTGAGTACTTGTTTGTTCTGGGCAAAACTCAGGAATTAAAGCTTTGTTTCTAAGAAAGCAGATCTCTAGCTTTTTTCTTTACATCAGACTTTGTGGGAGGGGAACCACCAGGTTTGGTGCGAGAACCACCAGGTTTGGTGTGAGAACCACCAGGTTTGGAGCGAGGACCACCAGGTTTGGAGCGAGGACCACCAGGTTTGGTGCAAAAACAACCAGGTTTGGTGTGAGAACCACCAGGTTTGGAGCAAGAAACATTAAACTGAGACTGCTTTCCTTAGGGTTACAAATGACCTGCTCCTATCATCTGAAATGGTTGTGGTTGTATCTCTCTATTAGTGCAACTGGATCTTAGTACTACGTTTGACACTACTGAACACAACATTCTTTTGCATAGACTCAAACATCAATGGAAGTGCATCAGTATAGTTCAGATCATACTTAACTGACCTTCATCAATTCGTAGCAGTAATTGAAGGGGTATAAAATCGAACCTAAGTGCAGAATGGTGTACCACAAGGATCAGTACTAGGGCCGCTGCTTAACATGGTGTTAAGCTTTTACTGTTATGCTGATGATACTCAGCTCTATTTTCTTCACGGCCTGGTAAAAAAAAACAATTTGAAAAACTACTGGATTGCACAGAGGTTTAATTAGGATAGAGTTTGTGAGTATGAGACTTGAATTGTTGTAATTTTCAGTTGAGAGTCCTTATTGCTAAAAGACTAAATGTAGTTTTCATCATGACAATCAGGTCAGAGTGCAAAATAGTAAAATGCATTCTACTTCACATCCTTCCATATTAATTCTACATTAGAGTGTTACAGTTTATTACAACTAAATGTCCAGATTAATAGTCTTAAAGGGACAGTAGCTTTATTAAGATCTGTGTTTATGTTTATAAAGTAAAACAAATCTTTTTGTTGTCATTTACAACATATACAAACAAAGTTGTCAAGTATTTACTTTAAATGCGGCAAATTGCTGAAAGAGATATAAATGCATAAACAAAAGAAAAACACATTTAAAACATAAACATAGATTTGTATTTATTTACACTTATTTATTTATTGTATTTAAACAGGAAGTATCACACTGCTTCATGCATTATAGGTGACCGGTAAACACTTTTGGTTCTGATGTTCAAAAAACGATTTCGACGCATGAGGTTCTTTTGAACGAGCATTGCATTTCCTACTAAATTAATCCAAGGGGTCCAATATCTGTTATTGCTACAAGCATGCTTATCAACATTTATTAAGTATTTTATCAATTATTATTCAATAATAAATAATTAAATATGTATCCAAGTTAAATTGTATACATTAATTTGTATACAAGTTTGAAACAACAAGCGAGTGAGTAATATTCCCTCTAGACAATAGAGTTAACATCCCCAGTTCAATATAATTGATAGTATTGTTTTATTATTTTTAATCATATTATCCAACATGTAGTAATGAGAAAAAAAGGTACAAAACTTACAATGAATGAAATGTTGGACCTTTTTGTGTTAATTTTTTTTGTACCCTAGGGACCAACTGTGTACCTTAAGGACAGAGTGTATTGTATTTATTACAAGTAATTTAGAGGTACAAAACATGTAGCTGTACCTTTATGGGTCTACTTACAAGTAATTTAGAGGTACAAAACATGTAGCTGTACCTTTAAGGGTCTACTTACAAGTAATTTAGAAGTACAAAAAATTTAGCTGTGCCTTTAAGGATATACTTACAAGTAATTTAGAGGTACAAAACATGTAGCTGTACCTTTAAGGGTCTACTTACAAGTAATTTAGAGGTACAAAACATGTAACTGTACCTTTAAGGGTCTAATTACAAGTAATTTAGAGGTACAAAACATGTAGCTGTACCTTTAAGGGTCTACTTACAAGTAATTTAGAGGTACAAAACATGTAGCTGTGCCGTTAAGGGTCTACTTACAAGTAATTTAGAGGTACAAAACATGTAGCTGTACCTTTAAGGGTCTACTTACAAGTAATTTAGAGGTATAAAACATGTAGGTGTACCTTTAAGGGTGTACTTACAAGTAATTTAGAGGTACAAAACATGTAGCTGTAGCTTTAAGGGTCCACTTACAAGTAATTTAGAGGTACAAAACATGTAGCTGTGCCTTTAAGGGTCTACTTACAAGTAATTTAGAGGTACAAAACATGTAGCTGTGCCGTTAAGGGTCTACTTACAAGTAATTTAGAGGTACAAAACATGTAGCTGTACCTTTAAGGGTCTACTTACAAGTAATTTAGAGGTATAAAACATGTAGGTGTACCTTTAAGGGTGTACTTACAAGTAATTTAGAGGTACAAAACATGTAGCTGTAGCTTTAAGGGTCTACTTACAAGTAATTTAGAGGTACAAAACATGTAGCTGTGCCTTTAAGGGTCTACTTACAAGTAATTTAGAGGTACAAAACATGTAGCTGTACCTTCAAGGGTCTACAGGGACGTTATATCATATTTATTATCCCTGTAGAAGTACAAATAAGGAAAGTTACTTTAGGAAAACCTAATAGAACAGACAGAATGTAATACAACACAAAATATGCCATAGATGCACAAATTTCCCTGTAGTTAGCTCTTCCTTTTCTTGTAATTGTGACGCGAGCTTATGTACATTTAATGAATGCCGGATGTCTTTACAGTAAACTGGGTCCGTTGTTGGGTTTATGGGTGTCGAGCGAGTACCTTTTCACGTCTGCCCGCTCCGCGAACAACATCAGCATGCTGAAAGAGTTCCAGAAGCCGAACCGAGTCAAGATAAAAGCTCCGAACTGAGACAGAAACCTCAGCGCTCTTTTGCGGGTTGCGGCAGCCATGGCTCAGGATGGCGGAAGTGCTCGGCACTTCCAGGACCCAGAGGGGACCGCTTCCTGTGGCGAACAAACGCCGCCGCTAGGGGGCGCCTGGTGGCTCAGATCACCGGCACTTCCGGTGGGTCTCATTAGAATTGTGTTTTATGACGTATAATGCACACCCTGACTTATATTAGTTCATTGATGTCATTTTGAGTGCAGTTATGCCTGTAAAATAAGGGAAATTAAATAAACACATTTACATTTTGCAACCAAAAAAATAAAAATATCATTTAAACTAATAGTTTTAGATCCTCCATTAGACATTTCTCATCATTCTTGTGTGCTCCTGGTTATATTCGATCCTCCTCACAAAACCTCCCGGCGCTTTCTCAGCCCCCCTCCTCGAAAGTTATCCCATAATATTAGACATTCCGCATTTAAGATTATTCATTAGATTATTGATAACAACTGTTTAGGCTTCACTGATCTAATTATTGTTGTTAAGCTGCTTTGATCCAATGTATTTTTGTAATAAAGGTGACAAAAGGTGACACTGAAGAAGTATTCGATATCAACAGATGTGATGTCGGTACCAAACGGGCTTCACCAAAACACTTTTACTCAATGAACTTTGACACATTTTAAAGCAGGAGCTTTAAATAAAAAAAATAGATCGGCTCTTAAGTATGTGATCTATAATGTAAGAGTTTGTCGATGTGAATTGGACTGTGCACTTATGAATTTCGTTTTATAATTATATTATTCCTGTGTTCGAACTTAACACATTCTTTCATTTCACTAGACCATTTAACCTATGAATAAATCTCGGTTACACATGTTTTGTTTTTCAAGAACTAATGCTCATTCACTGATTCGAGATGTCGAGATTTAGCATTTCATCCTGTAAGCCTCTTTTTCTTTTGGTGACGCCTGTCCCCTGTTTCATTTAAGAGCCAGCTCTTAACATTGGGCTGTATCTAGAATATCTGTAAATACAGTGAACAGATTGATCATTCCCGGAGTGTTCAAACAGATTTAGAGTGAGGTAAGGTATGGTTTCAAAATGAGAAAATGTTTTATTTTTCTACTTTGGCAAAGTTTACATGGTTGTAAGAAGATATATAAAGAGATCATTGGGCCTTTTTGTTCCTTATTTATTCTTTGGTATCTTCATTATAAAGGCCTTAGGGTACAAAGGGCATTGGATACACAAAGTAGATACAACACTGCACAAAAGGGAAAAATGTCAAAGCAGCTTAATTTTAGTCATTTTATTTCACTTTAACTTCCCAAAGAAATGTTTACGCATGTGCAATCCAATGCAACGTCTGTATAACACTCTCCACCCTGTCACATTTCTTCTGGATTTAGTCGGTCTCAGTTTTTTCCTTTCTACATGTAATGGTAAACATATAATGATGATATACACGCATTTAGTAGGCTGTAAGAATGGAATCAACACTCCCTCATAAAGTCCATGAGATAAACCCTGCGAGGAATGATACATGTACAAACAATACAACGTTTTTGTAAAGTTTTGCCTTATCTTAATGGCCTTATCTGGTGCTTGATAAGATGAATAATAAATTACCACCGTCGCTTTATTTAATAAAAGTTTTGAAGTGTAAAAAGAAAGTTGCCATCCTGCTTTTAAGCATTTTTACATTGTGGAAAGTGACATGAACTTGAGATTTTCTTAGACCAGATTTAGTGTCATTTATTTAATTTTTTTATACAATACATTCTGTTCTAATTTTATGTTAAAATACCTCAATGCAGAATTTAAACCAATGTACCACTATGGACCTTCACTAATCCTTATAACAGTGTTTTATTGTTGCACATAATGCAAGTTCATATCTAAAATCTGAGACCTTTGGTCCTTGCTTGCATATAAAAAGAACCTGGAACTGTATTGCAATGCACATCTTTTGGAAATCATTGGTTTGATTGTCCTTGCTGATTTAAAGCTTCTATTAGACTCTTTTACAAGTCATTTAGGATGTGGTTGCTTATATTTTTGATGAACTTTGTTATTATGGCTGCTGGAGCATACTGGTACCTGTTTGGAAGACCAAGTCCATTTACACTGGAATCAGTAAGACCACCAGGACCATATGAAATGGACCAAAAGAAGAGAGACAAAGTGTTAAAACAAGGTAAATCGCAATTAAATGTTTTAAATAGGATGCGGCGGAAGATTGACCGGGAATTATTGTTTTAAGCCTGTTTGGCTTATCGGCAGTATGCTGAAAGTGAATTACCAGCTTTTTGTTAAAGATTGATCTTTACGCACATATTTTAATATAGGATTGCCACAGCGATACATAAATAATCAGATTTGCTTTTTTTGCATATACTTTAAATTTAAAAGCATTCAAAATTACTAATATTATTGAGTGTAAATGGTTTTGCGTAAAAACAGTAATATTTTGTTTTGTATATGTGTTATCCAGTATTAAAATACTTGCAGATATTAAACACTTCACAACATTTAACAAGATGTCCAATGTACTTGAGGTATTCTATTCATACTCTGTTAACTATAAGATTGTTGTCACGGATTGACACACTTAGATTGCTTAAGACAAGATAATTACTATGTGCTATGAATGTTGTTGTAAAATAATTAACATGTGTGTCAATGGCAAGGCCATATCTTAATTAGATTAGACAACTCTGATATGATTCTGGGATTTTATGTGAGTTATATTGAGGTAATAGGCTCACAAAGATAATCCTTCATGTCACAGTGTTTCTGAAGGCCATATAAATTCTTTATCATCCATCTTAATAAAAATGTCATTTACTTTTCTCCAGCACTGAATACTGTAGTGAGAATTAATGCTGTACTGAGAATAATACTGATATTGAGAAAGTTTTTCTGTTTTAGCATGACAATGCACATCTAAATGTCTATTTACTCTTGTAGGTTTTACCAAGGAGAAGATTCCAGCTAATCTGGATGCCATTGTAATAGGAAGTGGCATTGGAGGAATGACGGCGGCAGCCACATTGGCCAAAGTGGGGAAGAGAGTCCTGGTGTTGGAGCAACACGATGTTGCAGGAGGCTGCTGCCATACTTTTACCAGGCAAGGTTTTGAGTTTGACGCTGGTATGTATTAATATTTATATATTATAACATATTTAACGCAATTTCATTATTTAATGGCCATAACATTGCTTTATCAACCTCACCTCTTGCCAAAACTTCTGTATGTCAACAGGGCTTCACTACATTGGACAGCTGCATGAGAACAGTTTGTTTAAGGTCATTATGGACCAAATAACAGAGGGTCAGCTGGAGTTTGTAGAGATGGATAAGCATTTTGATAATCTTGTGATTGGCACTGGAGAGGAACAGAGGGACTATAGTATATACACAGGCAAGACTGAGATGGAACAACACCTGAAGAAACAATTTCCTGAGGATGTTAAGGCTCTAGAGGAGTTTTTCAAGATCATGAAGGTAGAGGATCCACAACTGTAAAAATGTCATGACCCCTGTTATCTATTCATTGGGTAACACTATATTTGTACATTGTCATACATTTACTTAGTAACACCAGTAAATTAATCCACCAGTCCTACCATATACATAAGAAATGAGCTTTTCCATGAAGGTGCAAAAACTGATATGCAATTTTATCATTATTTTATTAAATGTTGTCTTTTATGTCAAGATTACCGCCAGAAGGACTCCATTACTGGCAATACTAAAGCTGATGCCAAGGTGGTTGGCCTTCTTTCTTCTCAAGACTGGATTCGCTGACCTCTGTTCATCTATCTTTCATCTCTCAAGCACCAGTGCCACAGAGATGAACTACAGACTGACAAGCAACAAAGATTTGCATTTGATCTTCTGCTATTTCTTCTATGGTAATACCGTAGGTTTAGTTTGTGAGTCATTTTAGAAATTTTGAGGACAGTTCATTGTGAAGATATTTGTTCCAGGTGTTCCCCCCCAAGATTCAAGCTGTGTTATCAATGCTCTGCTCCTTCACCACTACAAGCGTGGCGCTTACTACCCAAAGGGGGGTGCCAGTGAGATCCCATTCCACATCACTAAAGTCATACAGAAATATGGGGGAAATGTGCTGGTCCGTGCCCCTGTCACTCGTATTTTAGTGGATGAGAAGGGTGCTACATATGGTAAATACAAAAACTAAAATAAAACAGCTGTTATGCTATATAAAGGCCTCTTTTCATTTCATACTAAATTAAATGATTATTTAACACTACACATTTCGGTATCTATCAGTGTTTTGGTTTGATTGACAGGGGTAACAGTCAGAAAAGGTGGTGAGAATGTGGAAGTGAGGGCACCTGTGGTAATCTCGAACTGTGGAATCTATAACACTTTTCAGAAACTCTTACCTCCAGAAATACAAACCAAGCCAGGTAAATATAAGCTTTAAACCTTCAAATGGAACACAGTTTCATGTATACTTATTTTATTTTTATACTGCTGCTACTGAAGCAATCCATGCAATTTACATACTATCCGTTCAAAAGAGTTTTCAAGTCTTGGATAGTATGTCAAAGATCTCTGGATGATCTATAACGTCCTCTTGAGCTTCAAAAATAAGACACTCAACTGGCAAGAGGGTTCTAATTACTCTTATATTAAAGATGAATAGCAGATGCTTCACTGAATAAACAAATGTAGGTATACTGTAAACATTACAAAAGATATAGTTTAGAAAGAAATACTTAAATATAAAGAAGAGCCTTATTTTGATGTTTGTGACTACACTTTCATCCAAGCATCAATTGGCCATTTTTTCATTTGTGCATGTTTAATGGTTTGCATTGCTCTAAAATGTACACAACTTTCTATAAAAACCACAGTTATTACTCGTAGTGCAAAGTACATGAAAGTCTTGTGTTTAGGTAGGCACAGATTGCTACCAGGTCGATAGACACGGTTTCCAAATGACTTGTGGAAGGAACTGTAGCCAAGAGCGACAGATGACGTGAGGGGCAGAGCTTTCGTTTTGATGATTCGGAATGTCAACATTGACTACCAAAATCGCAGACCCTGCCTTTAAGCTTGGGTTAAGCTAAGCTTTATCTGTGAATAACAAGAAATTGATACACAGATTGAAATTCATTTCTAATCCTCTACCTTTCAGAGATTCAGGACCGCTTGACAATCAAGCCAGGCAAAGCAGCATTTCTTCTGTTCTCAGGATTTGACGCAACCTCGGAAGAGCTGGGCATTACATCCACCAATTTGTGGCTATTCAAATCCAATGACATGGATGCCATGTAAGTAACAAGCAAATAAGTCACCACAGCTCCTAAAATGCAGAATCACAAGCTATATCATGAAGAATATATCATACGTAGAAAGAAAAGAAAAATACAACCTATTTTCTACAATAAAAACGTGGAAATAAACATTTCCATTCTGGGGTGTATAACCACAGTTCCATGAATCAGACGCAGGGTAGCGCTGTCACCTTAAACATGAATACAGGCCTCCCCATATCTGGGGTTGTTGCCAGACTTGTGTCTGGACAAGAGTTTTGCTCTCAATTCAGGCAGCATCTCATCTTTCTGCTTGTGGGAAAACACATTTCCAGTCCCAACATTGCTCCACTTACATGTTGTTTTTAATAAGAACTGTACTTCGACCCTTTGATAGAATGTGTGGTGATAAAATGCATATTTTCAATTTTTAGGATGGAGGAGTTCTACAGTATGGGTAAAGAGGAAGCACCAGAAAACATACCAATGATGTTAATCACTTTTCCCTCTGCCAAAGACCCCACATCAAAGATCAGACAGCCAGGTAGTGACTAAGGCTTTTAGAAGTTATTAAGCAAACAAGGTCAAGCGGATATTTTGATGAACAGTCATATTTATCAGTCCCACATTTACAGCATGCAGGTGCCTGGTCATGCTCCTAAATCCATGCTGAGATTGCTGTTTGACAAAAACATTCCATGTGTAAAGCATGAGTTCATTGTGCTCTTCATTTTCCAGGCAAGACATCTATGATCATCCTGACCATGGTGAATTATGAATGGTTTGAAGAGTGGAACCACACAACAGTCAGGAAAAGAGGGGATGATTATTTTAACTATAAAATGAGATTTGCCAACTACCTTTTTGATTGGGCCTGTAAACACTTTCCAAAACTCAGAGAAAAGGTACTTAATTGTATATTGAAATTTAACTTTTCTTATAGCTGAAAGGTTATTTTTAATACCATAGAAAAAGTAATGGAAGTTTTGATATTTGATCTCAAAGGTTCTACATAAAATTACATCAGAAATACATTTCGACATAGATAAGACTATATATACTACTCTCAACAAGAAGTATTTATTTGAGTTTGAACACATCTGAGCAGAATTGTCATTCTTGAGATCTTATAAAATGATTGTCATTCTTTACCTGTGTGATTTTATTTGCAGAACACAGAAAATATTGACTCTATTGCTTATACCAAAACCATTGCAAGTCAAATTATTCATACTAGCTAATGTAGTAATTAATTGTTTAAAAACAAAAAATATTTTACTTTGTGTTCTGCAAAAGAAAGAAAGATATTCAGCTTTGAAATGTTAAGAAAATGAGTAAATGAGAACAAAAATATTTGAAAAAATTATATCAGTCATTACATTAAACCTTAAATATCTGGATCAAAATCAAGCCATTTTATTATGGACTCATCCTAACATCATCCAAAACAACATTTTGATCACACAGCGACATATCTTAAATTACTTATTTTGTTTAGCTTGTGTATCAAGAGGCAGCCAGTCCACTGACAACTTCACACTATCTTGGCTCTACGCGAGGGGCCATATACTCAGCTGACCACAACTTGGAACGCTTCTATGCAGAGACCATTGCAAAAAATCGGTGTGACACCCCTATTAAAAACCTTTACATTTCAGGTAGGGTGCTCTTCTATACTCTTCATTTGAAATTAAATTGTTTTAATTTTTTTCAATTAACATTGTGTGATTGCTAATCTAATTGGATTCGTCTAATCTAAATGATCAAGTGTTCTAAAAGACCATTGAATTGACAATGCAGATCAACAGTTATATCAATAGATTCAGTGTTGTTTCTTAAGTCAAATTATATCACAATACACGAGCCGATAGCAAATCAGCAGCAAACATTTAACCGAATGAACATTTATATTACTTCTAAATTAAAACCTTCAGAATTACTTTATATCATAAAAGCTGTTTTTTTCTTATAGTAATGTAAAGAATGGATTTAGGTTGCCAAATGTGCAAAAATATGTAAATCTTGAAATTAGGATCTTATAAAGTAAAAACTCATGTTAATTTTCTTCTGTTTCAGGTCAAGATGTGTTTAGCTGTGGTATAATAGGTGCAATGCATGGCGGACTACTTTGCTCCTCTGCGGTGCTAAATCAAATTATATACATTGACCTCTTTCTAATTAAGAAAAAATTGAAGAGTCAGAAAGCCAAGGCCAGAATGGCCAAACTAAAGGTGCAGTAATACAAATGTGCCGGTTTTGCAGATTGGAAGAACAACAATTCACTGTATACATTTTTTTTAGATCCTCCATGGAGTCAAAGGGATTTTTATATAAGTAGGAGATAAATAGTTAAAATAATGAAAGTTTTTTTTGAAAGACATATTGACAGAAATCCAAGATAGTATACATCACATCTTCAGTGTTTAAGATCTTTCATAATAGATTGAGTCTTCAGAGGTGTATCAAGAACTTACTAACAAAATGAAGTTATTGGTACTTATGATAATGAATCATTATTTTTCATTACCTTAGCATAAGCTGTTTTTATTCACATTTAACACAGGTCTTCTTATTGTGCCACCATGTTTCTAAAGTATAAACTGCTCTACAGAATGCAGACTCCAAAATTTCGTAAACATATTATGTCCATCGGCAATAAAACCGAAATGTGAAGACTCTGACGTTTGTTCCAAAGTGCCGAAGAGTGGAGTAAGCTGTTGCAATATGTTACCTCTCCTTTATGTGCCGCTGAATTTCAATCACTGGTTCTTTTAAAACTTTTTTTTTACTTTATATATACATTTATAATAAACCCTTTTAATCATAAAACCATCCAGTAAATATATTAATATAATATGACAAATATATCAATAATCAAGTAATTCACCAAGGTATTATGTTGAACATTATGTAAACCAATACCTATTCATACTTAAAAACTTGTGAAACCGTTTTCAACCAGACCTCTTCCTTGTATGTTGTTCTGACCCATGTTTGAGCCTCATAGATGTTTGTGCACTAGCAGGAATCAAAGGAACTGTGGGTAGCCCCAGACTTCCTTATTTAAGTTGACATTTCCACTGGGAATCCTTTACAGATTGGTTGGTAAAACATGGCCCCTGATGGAAGAATGAATTTGGGAAGTGGGGCTGGATACGAGTATATGAATGCCTTCATTGTGTGAAGCGCTCTGTGGGATAGTAGTACTGATGTTATATTTCTGATTTTATTGCTATGTCTGTTGGCTGTGAAATATATTTTTGAAACTGAAAAATATGAACAGTATACAAATATATTAAAAATATACATTAAACCCAAAGTAAAAAAGATTTCATTTTGGTAACACAATCTAGGTAGGTTGTTCATGAGCTTGATCCTCATTATTGTCATCTGTTTTTGTGGTACTATATTGTCTGCACAATTATTAGGCAGGTTCTATTTTGGTACAACTACAGTGATCTTGGCCAATAAATAATATTAAAAAGTTTTTGCTTTCTTAAGAAAATGTTTACATGTACACCCTCATTAGGAAACTATTAGTTTGCAGAATTATTATTCAACCAAAGGAAAAGCAACGATCTTCCCATCTTACTTCTTTGTTTTTACCTGTTAAAGTGAGAATAATAAACTAACTCAACATTTGCAATTGAACAATTTCAGAAATGTAAAAAAATGCCTATAGTGACCAACATAGCGGCCCTATCTTTTTGATTTCACAGAGTCAGTCCGTTTCTTGATCTGTTCAGAGTTTTTTTGTTTAGCCACAATCACTGCCAACCAGGCACTGTTCAGTGAGATGTACACTGATTTACAGTTACTATTAATTTCCTGCTTTTGAAGGGCCCAAAAGTTCTTAATAGGGTTCTTGCATAAAAATGTAAGTCTTCTTGAAAGATGCAGACTTTTTCTGTATCACTGCTTGAAGAAAGTGACTTCTAAAGATATGCAGACGGTTTGAGAATGGATTTTGAGTCCATTTTCAACGCAAAACAGTTCTAACTGGCTCATCTTTAATAAAACCTGTCCATATCAGTACCTCCACCTCCACCTTGCTGGCGTCTGAGTCGAAGTGAAGCTCTGTGTTCATCACTGATCTAACCAGAGGCCTTTCCATTGGTCAAGAATTACTCTCATCTGCTCAGTTCACAAAACCTTTGAAAAATCTGTCATCAGATAATTCTTGGCACATTCTTTACATTTTAACTTATGTGTCTTGTTCAAAGTTGGTCGGGTTTTAGCCTTTCTTAGTTTGCAGTTGTGTAATATGGCAGTACTGGAGGGTAGTGGGTTCATGGTAGCTTAATGTTTGATTCTTCTCAAATCTTTGGCGGTTAATGTGCATCTTTTGTTCTCAACATGTTTCTTGTGACCTTGTTGACTATTTTGCTAAGAAATGCTTGATGGTTGTTTGATCAAGCTCCAATATCTTAGATATGTGTGAATACGCATCACCTAATATGCATTAAATCCTTAAAACATTGAAGTTTATAAAGCTCCGAGTTAGAAATTGTGAATAAAATTATGATCTGGTCAAAATAACCACTTGCCTTATAATTGTGCAGACAGTGTCAGTAACTCTTTGTTCTAAATTATGGACAAGTTATAAAAAGTTCTACTACTATTATTATCAAGGACTATTATTTTCAAATTTCATCAGCTTACCAAAAGTCTATAACAATTATAAAGACAAGACAGTAGTTTGGAAGAAAAAAATATGCAGCTGGTTGCAATTGTCTACATCCCCACTTGAACTATATGATTTTTGTAACTGGCTAAACAGTAAATTAGACATGAGACAGGGTTTTTAGTGTCTCCACCCCTGCACTGTATAGCCCATCCCATGGACGTGGCTAAAACGGGTGTCTTTGTCTCTGGCTCTTTCTACCGTGTGTTGGCCAGAACATCCAGCTGGTTTTAATCTGAGTGGGCTGTTTAGAGAGTCCTACAAAGTGAAGAATAGAGAAAAGAGAGCATATTGAAAAATGAAGCGAGGAAACACAGTTACAGCTGCAGAAGATAATTTTATTAACTGGTCCGAAATGATTGCTATTAAAAGTATCATTACATAAATGTTCATGTTCATTTAGGAAAAAGAGACGAATGTGGCAGAGAACTGGTTTTCTTAAATGATTTTGAGTGGAATTAGTTTGTTAAAAAATCAAGCACCTTCCCCACCCATTGCCATCCTTATTTTCATTTACTGTGGTTATATGTCAGACTGGATATCCAGACATAACCTTTTCTCATTCTGTTAAAAGTACTGCCATGGGCCTTGCTTCTCCTGCGGCTGACTCACAACTCAGGAATTTTTTTGGCAGTTGCTCTCTCTTCCATTTCAGCTGTTGAATATATTGCCTTGAATAAGTTTTGTTACATGCAGGACTAGGAAATGTAGGGAGGAGTGAAGAAGGAGGCCTAAGAAGGGGAGAAAGATCAGATTTGTACACGGTTATGAGAAACAAATAGAGGAAGTAAAGTCACATTCATCAGTTGTGGTCTGGTGGTTCGATTCTCAGAGCAGCAGACAATGACTGAAGTATCTTTGAGCAAGACACCTTACTCCAGTTTGCCCTGCAGATATATATGTCCACTGCACAGTACTTGTAAGTCGATTTGGATTTTATCGTCCCCCAAATGAATAAATGTAAATGTAAAATAATCACTGGAAGGAAGATAACAATCAAAGCGGAAGGAAGACACAAAAACATCCCTTACGAAGAAGATATTTATTGAGGTGTGCTATCAGTATACCTATTGTAAACTTAAAATAGGAAGGTAACCTTCTAAATGTATTTAATAAAAATTAGTTTTACTCATGATAGAAGGCAGATGCATTTATAAGGAATATATAGATGCACGTATAAGGAAATAGAGTTAGTGAGGGACCAAAGGAGTCTGCAAGAAGAACATGATCCTTGAATGTCAGTTGATCATCGATTACTATTTCCAGATTTCTGGCTGGTAGCTATTGAAGAGAAGGTCCAAAACGACAAAGACTAGATATCCAAGTGAAACCACTAGGCCAATGAACAAGGCTTCACCAGACGGAGTGAGGACAACGGGGATGATGGGAGAAAGAGTTTGGTGGCACTGAAGTGTTGGATATTAATGCATTTCATTGTTATCTTGTAGTTCTGTGAAGTAGCTCATGTCTTGTGCAGAAGAACTTTGTGTCCGCTATGAAAAGGTAATCAGTCTATAATGCCCAATCATCATTAAACAAATATCAGTATTGATACGTCCTGGAGGGGTAAACATGGAAAAGGCAACTTTGGAAGATGAGTCAACTCAATTTGGATCTTGTCAGTAAAAAAAAGATAGCAAAAGTAACAATTACTCTATGTAACTTAGTTGGAAACTTTGACTACTTACATGCAGTCATCTTGCTCAAAGTTGCTCAAAGTCAAATCAAGTCACCTTTATTTATATATATAGCTTTAAAGTAAATACATTGCACGTTCAAAGCAGCTGAACAACATTGGTTAGTAAAACACTGTGTGCATAAAGCAAAATGAGGCAGTTAAAGGCAGTTCATCATTGAATTCAGTGATGTCATCTCTGTTTGGTTTAAATAGTGTGTGTGCATTTATATTCAATCAAGTCAATGATATTGCTTTAAATGAAGTGACCCCAACTTAGCAGGTCAAGTTAAAGAAATACTACAAACTAAAATAACCCAAAATAAAACTAAAGCAGGTGCCTAGCAAAGCCTTGCATTTTTCATCACGTTAAAGTACCTTTCTTTGAGACTTATGACAACTTTTTACAGCAAAAAAAAGTCATTCCAAATAATGTATGAACAACAGAACTTCCATTTAAAAAAAATCTTACAAAGTGTGTGTGTGCTTTCAAACATAGTTTATGACAAAATGTGTTACATATAAATAGTGTTAGGGAGACACTCTCTGTTTCCAGGAGAACTTTGCTTAAAACATTATAAAAACATAATTTTTGCTTAAAATTCTCTATGAGGGTAAGGTTAAGGAGTAGGTTTAAGGAATAGAATGTACAGCTCCAATGAGGATCTCGCGTATACCCCCTTCTCGGTGCGTTCCTGGCAGACGGGCTCTTCTGCTCTCACTTCCCTCAACAGGGGAGCAATTAGGGCCTATGTCGATATTCCCCAGGTTGAGCGTACCTTTATACAGTTAGTACACAATGCGTGGTGACTCCCCCATCATGGTCCCGCATGATGTGTGACCTTCCTCTCATGTGGTGCTCCCCAAAAGAGTTCCTAACACACTACTCTCCCATGAGTTCTTCCCTATTTGTGAGACAATGTGGTAATCTCTTATTATGAACATCCCTATGGCAGGATGTGGCCTCCGTAGTGCATTCCCTGCTTGAGGGGTAGCGTTTCCCATTGGCGTTTACGGTTGGCCGGCTTTCTCTGGAAGAGATTACAAGGCCACCATCTGGGATGAACGGTGGTAAGACCACCCACCTTTCTTCAAAGCTCTGATGACATTTTACCATACCCCCGGGATGGTTGCAATTTCGAGAGAAGCGCTCACCTTTGACCCGTCCAAGGCCTGTCAGTGTTGCTCCGCTGGAGATGGTGTGGCGTGTTACATAGAAACCACATACTGTCGGATCGACATCACTTTGAGAGACGGACAGAAAGGGAATGTTTTTGTGAGATATCTTCACATTCCTTAGTACAAAAGGTGATGAATGAGCACCAATTTCATTGGCCTTTCAAATCCAAAGTCAATAAGTTCTCAAGATCAAACCCTATACTGTCGATTCGACACAACGTCTTGTTCCCTCCATCAGGTTACACATCCGCAACCCAGACAATTGTACAGAATAAAACTTACTACATATGTGGAGAGTCCTTGTAAACTGTGTGTGTGTGTGTGTGTGTGTGTGTGTGTGTGTGTGTGTGTGTGTGTGTGTGTGTGTGTGTGTGTGTGTGTGTGTGTGTGTGTGTGTGTGTGTGTGTGTGTGTGTGTGTGTGTGTGTGTGTGTCGGGGAACTAGGATAGAAATGTGTCTAGTGGATAAAATTTTACTGACCCTATTATCATTTTAAAACTGTATGGATTGAACTGTTTTTGATCCATCAAAAGAAGATATTTTTAAAAGATTTGGTAACTTGAACCCATTTGCTTGCATTTCATTTTTTTTGTCCATGCAATATATTTTGTGTTTATGCCCATGTTGTGTAGGTTTCATTGTGACTGTTTGTGCATGTTAATTGTAATTGTTTATGCTGCCAGTAACTTACTGTAAATTGTACAGGAAATGTATAACTGTAATTGAAATTAATGGTTGCAGGTGCTGAATGGCAACCAACTTTATTCAAAATATATTTTTAGTGTGTTCTGTGGAAGAAAGAAAGTCATGCATGTATTGAAATGACAAGAGGGTGAGTAATTCAGGAGACAGATTTTCTCTAAACTATCACTCTAAGTTTCCGTTCTTCACAGGAAAATCCATTATTATTAGTGTATCTAAGTCGTGTTTATCTTGACAGTGGAGGTTTAATATGTTTGATTCTCCATTTCCGGTCTGTGGCAGATTCTTCCACTTACAGTAGGTCGTCCCAGTGGGAAGGGAGTGTAAGTGTGTCTGTGTGAGTATGTGTGCGATGTTTGAAGTGTTTTCTCTGGATGTACGTCATTGCCTTGAGCTGTAACGGAGGACCTCAGAAGCTTGTACTCAGAGGGGGTGGCAGACTGAAAATGTTTATGTTATGACCTGGTCCAAAAAAACGAGTGATGTGCATACGTGAAGAAAAAATTCAAGTCCAGTGAGGGTTCCCCAGTGCTGGACCTTATAAGAATTTATAATTGTCTTGCAATGCGAATGTTAAAACAAAGTTTCCCTGCTAGTCAAATACTGCGTTTTCTTGCATACATAAAGGCATAATTAACATCTGTCTACACATAATAACATTCACGCCAGAGTTTTCCGGACGGGGAGGATTTTGATGGCTTGGAGAAAAGACTGTTTAAAGGCATAGAGGATTATGGTTGAGCTGTCTGCAACCTCTGCTTGCTGTGTGAGTGATGATTCACTTTTCACTGTGTACTCTATCATTTGTCTTTGGGAGTATTTGTGTCCATTGAGGGGAAGTCAGGGCCTTGTGGTTAGAGAGTTTGACTCCTAACCCCAGGGTTGTGGGTTCAAGTCTCTGTCTGGCATAACCATGACCATAGGTGCCCATGAGCAAGGCACAAAACCCCCACATGCTCCTCGGGCGCCATAGCATTGACACTGCACAATACCCAGATATTCTGATATTGGCCAGCACTAAAGCGTGCAATATTTCTAACAATGGATATTGTTTAATTTATTGTATTATGTTTCCATCTCAAGATATCACACAAATACATTGGCATATTAACATCAAATCGCCTCATTTCCCACCACACAATCATCTGCATAAAGTAAAATTAAATAGATGTAAGGTGAAGCTTTATATATGCATTTATGTTTAGGCTATGTATGATAAAACAAATACTTTATAGAGTATTTAAATTGTGTTGAAATTGGCTTAAGTTTTAGATTCTAATGATGAGTGTTAGATTATTGGTGCCATCCAAGTTTGATTCCGGTCATTTATGTCACTATGACATCAATCTCAACAAAAATTATTTCAAAGGCAGAGTCAGAGTTTGTCTCAACTCTTTCCTAAGTAGTGTTTGCACTTCCTGACATACACACAAAAAAGCTCCACAAATCAAACTTAACTTAACCTGCCAATGATTCTGCACACCTGTCCAAACTTGTGTTATTCCGAGGTATGTAGGTGCTCTTTAAATAAAGGGATTTCATAGCTACTTGAAAAGCATTTGGTATGAACTTGTACAATTATTATGAATAATTTGGGGGTTTAACTTTTTTTATAAAAATGTATATTTATATTTTTGTCTAATTGATATCATCTCTACAACTCATTTATACATTAATTTCAATACGCTTTTGAGCCAGTGATGTAAGACTGGGTCAGTCGTGGACTGTTGGTTATAGAGATGAACTTTTAAGCAGAAGGTTGTGGGTTCCAATCCCAGTACCAGCAGACAAGGACTGAAGTGCCCTTGAGCAAGGCACCTTACCCCAATTTGCTCTGCATTGGTGATTGGCCACGGCATAAAACTGTAAGTCGCTTTGGATGAAAGCGGATGCCAAAAGTATAAATGTAAATGCTTAGGGGTGGGTTTAGAGGTTGGGCTTGAATTTATTTCTAGTAACTGTAGGTTTTAAATTCAAACCAATTAGACACCTTAAAAATGATAAACTCATAGTTCATGTGACCAGATTGGGTAATTAATGTCAAACCATAAAGTTATTGCATCTTGACTATTGTCTTTTGTTGATTCTAGTGTAGTTTCCCACAAACAGGTCTAAAAAAAATCATCAAAAATGATCATCATTTGTAGTGTGGGGTGAACACAGTAAATGTGTTTAAATACTCAAAATGTTGCTTTTGGGGGGGTGTATTTTGGTGATTTCTCTCATATTGTTATTTCTTAACAACAGGTGGAGACAAAGAGTTATTGAGAAATGAAAGCATTGCTGTCTGGTTTTATAGTGAAACAATGTGCAGGATGTCAATGGCAAATGGAGCATTTTTAGGATGGGTGGAAATCATCAGAGTTAGTAATGTAACTTAAGTAGGACCCAGAAAACATTTCCAATGTTTCTCAAAGTATTGAAAATGTCTATAATATGGAAACCTGAACAAACTTGAAACAAATAAACAATAAAGATACAGATATGCTTGTTCTTCTGTTTTACAAAGCAAATTCACCCTAATCTGTTCTGCATCATCCTTTCTTATTATTTAGATACTGTCCGAACGAACATGTTTTTTAATACATTAATCTATAGATGATCAATTCTCCCAACTACTAAGATAGAGCTATATTTCCAGGCTACTGGTGGTATGCTTTGTCAATGGTAATATTAAAAGACTTCGAAATGTGATTGTTAGCTAAATTATTGTTTATAACATAGTTAGTAACATCAACATACTACATTTTCTAATGTGGACATTTAAATGTGCCTTAAAATAAATGTAATATATCAAATTGAACATTACTGAAATAACTGTGCATGTCTTCTTTTTCATCCACCTTATATGACCCATTGTACTGTGGACATATTGCACTAATAGGTGGCAAAATGATGCTTTAATAAAAGTTGATAACAAAAAATTCTATGAATGTAAATGTCTGTCATCAGAAAAGTTTACATGGACAGATCATCCGTTTATGGGTCAGAGACAGAGCACAGGAAAGAGACGGTGGTATCCAGTCTGTGCTGGCCACACCAAAACTTCATTATAGGTTATGGATCCAAACATTTCAAACCAGACAATTATCTCTCAAAGTAAGAAAGTTGCAGGGCATAACTGTCATGCCCTATAATTTGATAGAATGTTAATGAAATCCGGCATTTAAACAAATATAATTAAATCAAAGGGGTTTTCAATGAGGCATCAAATGCCAAAAAATAACCTCAGTTTGCTTTATTTCCTGTGGGAGTACATGCTATGTGATCGTTTCACATTTTACCATTCATTTGTCTTGTTTTTCGTTTGCGCCAAAGTAACGTTCTTAAAAATTCATTGAAGTTGTTGAACAGCAGACATCTTATGTTTTTTTTTTTTCAAAATGTCCTGCTGCAAACACTGTTTCGTTATCAAAACTGTTCAAACTGTGAATCGGTGCCTGCAGCCTCAATCTGCTTAAGTACTTCAAGATGTTTCTTAAAGCATTTTCATGTTGAGGTAATGATTATGGAATAACCCAGTTGTGCAGGCTTTTGGGATGTCTGAGAACTGGACAAAATTATTAAAAACCCCTCGGTTATGTTAAGGATAACAAAGATAAAAGGTAAAACGTTGCATTGTTCCGGGCTGTCTTTGTGTCTGGGAAGAATGAGTTCAAGTAGAGATCAGGACTCGGACCAACATCTTAAACGTGTCAACCTCTTTGCAGCAGAAAGAGACGGAAAGCAAAGGATCAGATTTCGCATGAGAGAATGGAAAATGTAAGACTTGCTTTTGCACAGTTTTTAAAGACGTTCAAGTTGAGAAATGTTGTGCATGTTGTGTTTCATTGAGAGTGTGCAACTTTTTAGTGATTTATAATAGGCCTTTTGGTTCTAATCTAAAGAGATGAATCTATATTCAATTGATGGGTTATGGCTGTTTAAAACATAGAATGATTATGTAATGGGTGGTCTGCTAAAGCACACTGGGTGTGGTTGGGAAGGGAAGGCCAACACAATTCAGTCTCTTTTCTGTAATGTTAGGTAGATGACATCCAACAAAAGGGATTGGTGAGTATCAAAAGGGAGCAGACTCAAATCAGCTGAGAGAGAGAACTCCAGTAATGTAGTGGGCAGGTGGAGACAGGTAATAAAAGGCCCTGTGTTTGTGTGAAAAAAGAGAGACATGGCCAAAAGATAAATTAAAATACATTTTTTCCAAAATAACAAAATTGAGGACGTGGCTTAATTCTTCCTCTTCAAATCGCTATCAGGAACTAAACAAAGTGTGAGAAATATTCCATCATTAAGTTTTTTATAGACCAGCAAATTGGGATATCAGGTTATCCAATGTTCTTGTATTTCTATTTTTTATAATATAACTTGGGATATGTGGGACATGATTAATGCGGATTAATGTTTGCCAATATTGTTATTTAGGAATGCAGCCTGTTCAGCGTCCCAACATGTTGAGCCAAGACTGGGGGAAGGGAAGATTCAGTGTCGAGTAACCAAAGCAAATGTCTACCTATCATTGGGGTCAAGACGTGATGTAAACACAGACCTTAAAATAGAGCTTTCTATTTAGATAGAGTGTTCTCCTACAATGAGTTTGGTTGAGTATCTTTGAGCTTTTGTCATGATTTAAGATGTGGGGATGTGGATGATACTTTGCTCAAAAGCTTTCAGTATAATTAAGTTAAGATTTTCCTTTTGCAACCCTTTATAAGTTTGTTGTGATGCACCCTTATGATGCGGTCTTGACACACAGACCAACGCATGGTAACAAACACATTCAGACCACCATCGAGCTCTTATATTTTATTGAAAAATGTGAAAGAATGAAGACTTTGTGTTTAGATGCTTAACAATTTCACTTATCCACACTGTCAGAAGCAAATGGTTCACAATAGCAATAATAATTGATTTTATGATTTTGTAATTTTTGACAATTTTAAAGAATGTAGGACTAGAGAAAGTTCAGGGGTAATTTTTTCTATATAGGTTCCAACAACTATTTTGTTACAAGCTTTTGTATACTCTGCTCATTACAGGAGTGCACAGCAGCTCACAAACATGCCAAATAATCCAAATGAAATTATGAAATCTCTGTTAAACTGTGATTCCGGCGTTATGGACGTGACATAAAAATACCATTTCATAATAATATAATTGTTGCCAGTAAACTGTACCTATGGTTTTATTATGGATAACCTTTGTGGATAGTGTTTAAACATACAAAAAACATCAGTCTTTGCACTAGTTAACTAAGATTTATGTACAAACCAATCCTGACAATTCTGAAATTAGCAGGACCATGAAAAATTATACCATAAAAATAATACTATAAAATAAAAAAATAATAAAAACTTACTTCACATGAGTATTGGAACCACCAAATATTGACATAAGTGTTATAAGTTCATTTACATTTATTCATTTGGCAGATGCTTCTATTAGATCCCGCAACGTTCTGCTTCCGGCTCTCTAACCACCAGACCACAACAGACCCCTCTGTATAGATTTAAGTATAAATGAAATCTTGGGTGAAATCGCTTTATTTCAAGGTAAGCTTAACGTTTTCACGGAATAGGCCCAAAGATTATTTTTGTGTTCATAAAGTATGCGGCTTCCCAGTCCTAAAACAAGAAAAAGCCGATCCGGACACTCCCTGAGTGTAACTGTTCCATGCTCTCCAGACCTTGAGCTTGGATTGTTAAATGAGATTCATTTTGTTAACACTCAATAATGTAAATAGCTTTGGAACATGATAATTCTGTTACTAGTTGAATCTCCCAAAAGCCTGTGAGGAGCTGTAGTTGTACCCAGAATATGAACATTGTTTCAAAACGGTTTAAGATCCGACAGAAAACATATTCAGTACCAGGTTAAAATTATGCCATCTTCCTCTGTCTCCCTTCCTCTCGATGATGTGGCAGTCGTGGGTAATTACATTGCTCAGAATTTTGCTTGCAAACTTCAGAAGATAAAAAAAGGTAAATTTTCTTTCTCCTCCCCTCGATTTTACCACTCTCTCCAACCATTCCCAAAGCAAATGAGTAAGCGACATAAAATGTGCAGTACACGTCAAACACCACCCTTGCTTGTCCTACTTCTAAAACAAGACATAGGATCACTAAAGACCTCAAAGATCTGTTCTTGCAGACAAACTGCTAGATGGCAGGAATAGGTTTGGCTTCAAATTGGTCTGGAAAATAAATAACCCAATCAGAAGCCGATATTAGTGGAGGCAGAATTTCCCGGAAATTACCTTGTGTACTTCACCTTTCCAGCCCTCACTAGATTCCAGAATAAAATACATTTTTATTTGTATAGACTGGTAAAATAGTACTTTCCATTACTCTTTTAACTGTGAATGGGATAAATTACTTGGCCAGATTTTCCATGGTGTGACAAGGAGAAAGAAAAAGCCTTAAAACCCTTGCTGTGGTCTGAGAAATTGCTCATCTAAATATGGTCATCTGCATTGTCCAACCAGAGTGCTTGTGCACAAGCCCCGTCCATCCCCATATAAGCAAATGTGAACTAAACACTTTTCCTGCATGTCTTTGTCTTATTTTTCCAAGGCCGAAGTTAGGGTTGGTGGAAAATATATCACAGACACAAGGCAGATGCAGAACTCATATTATTACTGCTAGAAGAACTGCACGTGATGACTTTGTAGGGTACAAAGGTGCTAAAAAAACATTTATCTTTGTGTAGTTTTTCTTAAAATGACCATACAAAATGGTATCAACTGCTTTTACATGGGTTTGACCACTGTTTTACATTGTTAAGTCTTTCACAAGCCTGTTTATTTGGGCTTGGCAATCTTGCGCACTAATCTCAACTTTTTTATTTTTCCTTCAGACCCTTCTGTGTGTATCCTGTCTGGTATTTCCTTAGAGATACTCTACAACACAGATTTCTGCTCTCCATATGTGTGAAGAAGGGTTGTAAATCACTCGATACAAGCTATCTTGTTCAAGGACTTTAATGCCCTAACCTATTTCTTACTATGTAAAGTGCATGTTTATGCTATTTAAAGTTGATAGTTTAATCAAAGTTTTTATTTTAATCACAACAACAGCTTTGGCTTACATTTTAATTCATGAGTAATTTTATTGTTAGGTGTGATCTAAATATAATTTTTTGATCAATCATTTAAGAATTTCCTTCTCCCATATGCTTTCTTTACCCTGTCATTCTCAGAGGTTTCTCCTCTTTTTACCTCTATAGACAAAGCTGTGTTATTTTTACCAACAGTCATCTTTGTAATGGGAGTAGTTAAGCAGATCATATTTTACATTAAAAATATGCTGAAACATAAGATGATAATTACTTAGCGACTCTTCTGGGAAACTTCCTTAAGAGAGTTCTTCCAACAGGGAACTACAGCAAACTTGCTGGGAGTCAATTAAGGTTACCTGTACAAGAGTCTGTAAAAATGTTCCCTCCATGCCTTCCCTGCTTGGAACTTTATTGCGGAAAAAGAATTATGTGTCAGGAGCATTTTATACAAAAAAGATATAATTTATGCATAGATTCTATGTATATTTATAGCTTGAAAGTATATTTGTTAATGACCTGAAAATTGACGTAAAAAAGAATCGGTTTATTTTTCAATTAAATATTAGAACCATCGAATAGACCTTTTATTATCTTTAAAGAAAAAATACTTAGTCTCTTTACAGAATAACTGACAATTGAAAAAGACAAAATAACACGACAAATGAAAAGGTAGTCTTTCATTACACATATCCTTAAACAGTCTCCAGAGATGTATTTTGGTCTATTCAGGTAAAGTCTCACATTTGTGTCTGAGTCCGGAAGATGTTTTTCCATTGGCAATGTTCACACACGTTATAACCTAACAGCCTGAGACCATCTGGAACTATCATTGGTTTTTAAAACATCTTTGAGCGCTCTTCTTGTGGGATGTAGGTCTGCAAAAACACTTACTCTCAGAGACAACTTGTCAAGCATAAAAAACACGGATCCACCTTTGTTTTTGTTTTTTTTTGCTTGAAATTAAAACATTTTCAAATTGATCACGTATTCTTTACAGTTTCCTTTGTGCCATCCAGATTCTGCTTTTTGTGTTTCTCCATCTCTCTCTTTTTGAGACTCCTCCCCTTCTAGTATTTTGTCTTTTGTTTCTTTACTCTGATTTTAATTTATTGCCACTGCCTTAAACCCTAAAAATCTTTATTTGTCAAACATTTATCTTTCAAGACATTCTAATACTTTTTCATTATATTTCAACAAATAAACACACAGAAAACATCT
Source organism: Triplophysa yarkandensis (assembly GCA_033220385.1). NCBI lineage: Eukaryota > Metazoa > Chordata > Actinopteri > Cypriniformes > Nemacheilidae > Triplophysa > Triplophysa yarkandensis. The sequence goes on from CM065672.1 coordinate 12,248,714, forward strand.
TAACAGAATCTGCACCATTGTGTGGTTTTACCAGTACATTGTGTGTTTAAGTTATTAAATAAAAGAGGTTTTCCACTAACAAGCTGTAATATCCTTAATTTTTATTGCATTTGATTAAGATCTTTCATGGGTTGTTCAACAAAACAAAAATATGATAAAATAATATGTAATCCTGCCTGTAAAAAATCTGAAAATCAAATTATGAGAGAACAAGCATTACAGTTTGATTTCCCTATTTATTTCACAATGATTTTAATCTTTTAAGTGGTCTTACTCCATCAACATTTAAGATATCAATGGATTGAATTACTCAACGAATGTTCCTTACTTTGTGTAGAATAATTTTATGTATAAAAATAAATTACAAATTAGATGAGTTTTAAGAGGCGGGGTCACATATTTAAAAAAAGCACATTTACTCCCAATTCTGGCCTGTTCCTTTGTGTTCCACAAGAGCAGTATTTAATGATGCAAAAGCCATTTTTAATGAGTTAACCTTACATACAAAAAGACAAGTATATGGCTGCTCTTCTCTCTGTTTGCATGGATTACTGCCAGAAACAAAACCTCTGTGAGAGTGTTTCCCATACGTGGGTGTGCGGGGTTAAACATATCCCACATCACGTTTTTTTAAGAGCTACTTTGCCACTTTTTTCCCTTTGTTGGGTTTAACAACCTTTCAATTTGGTGTTATATTTAAAGCAACGTTTATTGTCTAAGCACCAGTGCCCGGTGAAAAGACGAGACGGCCACAACATCATTTCGTAAACTATGCCTGTTGCTTTGTCACACTGTGTTTATAGGCCTAAGACTTTTGCTTACCATGCCTGCCCTGTCATTTAAGCTCTCATGCGTTCATTATTTCATTGTCATCCAAGTCTGCTTGGATGAAAATTGGTTCTCATGCATATGTGGAGGAGTGTGATTTCTCAATTCATTTGTTGACTGGACTTCTCACAACTATTATAGGAACGTATAGAATAAATCTGAGTGTTATTGCTATGTGTCATCTGGGACATTCAAGGGCATCTCTTAAACTACATTTATTATTTTTAATACAATTATAAAGTTCTTTATGATGTATCATTTTTTTCTTTTTTTCTTTTGCAGTCAGCTTCTTCATGTACAGGGCCAGATCTGTTTTGTTATTCTACAAACATCTGGTTGTACATTATCCCCCTTATTACATGGCTGTCTATCAAATGGTTTATTAATCAAACATATCTCAACATATTCAATGTTATTTATAGACACAAAAAACAAACTGAAGATTATTCCCCTATATATGGTGTGTCGCATTTAAGACCTAAATTAACCTCTCAACTGTTATTTGACTGACACTATTTCTTCCATTGATAAAACAGGGAGTCGCATCTGGTTTTCTTAAAAGTCCTTACCCTGGGAGCTGGACAATATGGTTTAGATCTTTGGTGTGGAAGCTGGGGTAACCAGTCAAAGTTGACAACTACCGTGGGGAAAGTAAGTTGTGTGTCCTCTGTTTGTTATGCTGTTTTTAATACACACAACATTATTTTAAAAAGTCAGCTCTATCTTGTAAATGCTATTGCTACTTGCTTTTACAGTGGCAAAGCGACTATTCCCTCCTTGGACATGTGAAAAATGTTGTAATAGTTTCCATGGCAATGAAAATATATTTTCTCTTTCCGGCACACATTAAAATGTAACATATGGTCCACACCAGACGGCCTCTCTCTACACTCTTAGATTGTGCGGTTATGTTTTATGTTGTTGTCTGTGACAACTTCTAACATGTAAAAACCTGAAAAATTTAACTTTTTATTATTCATGAAACTAACGAAATGTATTCATCTCAAATAATGATATGTGACTTAAGGATCGGCGGTTCCCAAAAATGCAGGCGTGTAAATATTTCATCAAATGGTTTGTATAAATTAGTACGAAAATTTTTAATTGTTCTGAAAACCAGCGTCCGTTCATCATTGTGTACTTCAATATATTACACGTGGCAACACTATAGAAAAAACAAGGGGAAAAGTTTGCTGTCCTTCCTACTCACCACAAAAAATGGGTTTGCAGAAGTGAGAGAGAACAGTGATGCGGTGGATACATGTGTGTTGGAGAGAAAGAGAGAGAGAACATATTGCCTGAGTTTGAGCGT
>CM065672.1:12953353-13050853 GCA_033220385.1 Triplophysa yarkandensis
CTTGCCCTTTGAGTGCCAAAGCTTTGGAGCGAAGTTTGCTTTCCCCTTCACTTTAGGATTATTACTTCAAGGACATGAGAAGCAACAAGTTTAAGGATGTAATCTTTCAGTGAGGACTACTATTTTACAGATCTTTTGAATTTGAATATTTCGGTTGGCTTTTTGGTCCTTAATTTGAACCAAACAGGATTACGAACTATTTTTGACCAAAAAAATGGAAACAGATGTGCCTCTGGGAATATTGTACGACAATGTGTCAATTCTGGATGTAGACAGTACTTCAATAAACAACATTTACATTCACAAGGATTTCGATGCTTTCAGCGTTACCATGGCTTTGCTCTACCTGGCAGTGTGCATTGTGGGACTGGGAGGGAACTGCCTGGTCATCATCTCCATTCTTAAGCTGGATAAAATGTCATCCGCCACCACCGTCTACATTTTCAACCTGGCTTTGGCCGATGGCCTCTTCATGGTAGGACTTCCCTTCATCGCTATCCAAAACTTCCAAGACCAGTGGATTTTTGGAGACGTGGTTTGTAAACTGGTCATGGTTCTGGATGGCATCAACCAATTCACAAGCGTGTTCTGCTTAACTGTGATGAGCATCGACCGATACATGGCTCTGGTAGACCCAATGCGCTTTGCTCGATGGCGGACACCCCAAAGGGCAAAAATCATTGCCGCCTTGATGTGGTTTATCTCTCTTTTTCCTGTTATACCGATGGCAATACACTTTTCAGCCCACTACGGTATGTGCACCATAGACCCCCATGTGGCCTCTGACACTTGGTGGTTGACCTTTCTCATCTACACCTTCATACTCGGATTTGCTCTGCCGTTCACCGTTATGATTGTATTTTACACAGCACTGGTGGTGACCCTAAAAAATGCCAACAGCCAACCAGGCGGCCCCTCATCATCTCTTGAGAGCCACAGGTTGGAAAAACAGGTCACCAAGATGGTGGTGGCGGTTGTTCTTGTGTTTGGCGTATGCTGGCTGCCGTTCTACGTCTTCAACTTCTGCTCTATGCAACAATCAGACTTGGTACTCAACTTCACCCGTGGTTTTGAGTTTGTGGTCCTGCTGTCCTACTCATGGAGCTGTGCCAATCCCATACTTTATGCATGTCTGTCGCAGACGTTCCGGAGGCATTTCCATGCCTTGTTCTGCCCTCACAAAAGCTCACCAACACATTGCGACAGAGACACTGAGGGGTACGTCCTACACGACACTAACATACAAGATGTGAACGTGTTAGCTTAAGACGCCCTTGACATCATTCGAGATCATATTTTAGTGCTTGTATAATAAGACAATCCTTGCTTCCAGAGCAACTTTAACATCTAACTTTTCTTGTGTGCTCACATGCGACTAAGAAATAGAGAAAAAAACTGCAGGTTAAGGCATCGCAAGCAGATATCTCACTCTTGCACAACGTTTTCATGAAGGCAGTATCACAAAAGCAAAGTTGACTTAGGGGCCGAGAGTTTACTTTGTGTCTCCATGCAAAAGTAGCACCATGTAAGAGTGATTATGCCATTTCTTTCCCCCAACATGTGCTTTCAGACTGATTGTGGATTTTTGGATGATGTCATGGTTGTCATGGAATCCAGTTTGGGCTGATTATGTGTGATGGGAATCGTGTGTGAATGTTGCCACAAGTAAAATGACTTAAGAATGTGGTTGTAAAACAGTCGAGGATTTGGATGTCAATATCCAACACTGCCATACAATAAACTGGCATGTTTACAGTTATTGATAATAACCTACCAGGGCTGTCAAACAATATGTATATGTATGTGTGCACATATACACATGTTCTGAAAATATTTACATGGATTTATTTATATTTATCAATAATTTAAATGACAGCTAAACATGAACTGATTTGTATTTGTTACAACTTAAATACATGCGTGTATGGGAATTTGTTTATAAATGTCCATATATATATATATATATATATATATAAGGAAAATGTAAAATGTGTTGGCATTTATGTCATTTAAATTATTGGAAATATGTATAAATGGATACATGTAAATTTTCCCCAAACATTGGGTTTAGATTACACATGTCTGTAAATTGTGCAAATGGATTTTGCATGTGCATTACACATAATTGATATGCGCAATTCACAGATATATATTATCTAAACACAACTTTTATTTTGGGTGTGATCAATCGTGACTCATCCTTTGACAGCCCTACAACCTACACAGGGTATTTATTTTATTTTATTTCCTTATATATCCATATGTCATGGAAAGATTTCAGTTTCATTTAAAAGCGGTCCAAAATGTTATACCAATAAATGTTTTAATGTATCACAATTTGTTGCATATCAACTTTGTAATGGCATTATAATTTTGCCAACATTTTACTTCATTGCATGTATAGGATTTGCAGTTTTTACATCTTTGTATATTATAATACCATGCAGTACATATGTAAATTATCATTGTTTATAAACATTAAAATATGTATATGAAAGCAGAATGAATCATTCTTTTTCAAGCTTGGCAGTACTCAAACATTTAACCCTGTGCATCTACATGTATAAAGTTTTAGGCTTAAGATTCCAGAGTAGCTCTGCATTCAATCTGAAACGGTAAGAAATGTTTAGCCTACAGGTTTAAACGGATAAAACATACTCTCCTATAATCTTTATTCTAAATAAGTGTTGTCTCAGGTTGGTAATAAAATCTAGACAGGGTTAGAAAAACTGCAGTGGAGAAACATACTGAGAAATTGAACCCCAGCTGGTCTTTCTCACACATCTGGCTACAATATAAATGGAGAACTGCAGCAGTTTTATAAGCAGCCAAGGTGCAATGCAAGCCTATAACATACCTTTCTTTTTTATTACTCATGTTTAAAAAAGACTCGAGAGAAAGTGAACGAGTAAAATTCTTACAAAGTATGAGAATGAGTTACTCTGTAAAATAAAATAAAATATTTAAATTGTATTTGTAGTATATTTCTGCAAATATCATATTCTTAGAAATATGATTATATAAATATCTTAAATAAAAGATTGTTTGATATATTTTTTGCTTTTAAAATGTTGCAACTCATATCTATTTATGACTGGATAAGTCTTTAGTAATACAGTTTATATTACTGTTAAAAAATAAAAAATTATTCAAATTCACTATGAATAGGCTACAGTGTACTGTATTGTACTGAAACTTGCATTACTTGAAACTTGAAGTTTAAAAGTGATAAACAGATCATTCAAAAACAGTTTATCCATAACAACATTGTTGGATCATTGTTATGACCTCAAAAGCTTTTAACCTTACTTTTTTTTATAGACCAACAGTTACAAATGTACAAATGTTCAGAACACTTAAAGAATTGTAAATGTAGAGAAAAAGCATCCCAAAATGTCCATGTAACTGGAAGACAGCCATAAAGAATTTATAACACAAAACAGATGCAATATGAACTTATCAAATGTTCCACACAAATCAATTTAGATACAAAATTAGAAAAGCTCTTCGGCAGAATATGTACCAGAACAGTTTAAAATATCTTTTCTCAGGGGTTTCTGAGATCGCATCTTTTACCCTGTGCAAAGGGCAGCACCGGAGCATAATAAACTGAAACGATTTTAGTAGGAAACTATTAATTCATCATCAGCGCTGTAAACAGAACATATGAACTAAATGGCTGGTTGCATGAGAAGTTCATATTAGTACCCCAGAGGTACATAATGGTTCCAAAGTAAGCATGTGACAAGCTCAAAAGTACAGATAGTGCCCCCGAATGTATACACATATGAAGCTTATGTTACACCAGGACCTTTTTTCTATAGGGTATTGCCCTAGCGACAGGAGTGTACACACTCTGAAATGCCCTTGAGCAAGACACTTTACCCCAATACGCTCTGCAGTGATAATTTGACCTTTTTTGTTTGTTAGTACACTTCCAATTCGTGGTTTACCGTAGGTAAAAAGGTGTGTGGACGCAATAACCAATACAATTTTCAATAGAATAAAAATGTCGGACACCAAATGTCAAATCAAAACAAATCCTGGTTTTTAAATTTTCCAACTTGCTGTTACATGAACGGAGAAAAACAAAGACCTTACGAATAACAGTATATGTTTAGATTAATTTAAATGCCTGCCTACAATTTTCATGGTTTCCAGGTAGCTTTCCATAAAACTTTTCATTACTTTGGTTAAAAAACATAGCAAAATACACATCACACACAGAAAGACACAAAAAATAAAGGAGAAAAACCTGATTATAATATTATGCAGCCTGTACGGTCATATACGGTATAGAAAGGCCTATACATAAAGCTGACATAAGCAGCATCCTGACAGGCGATATCCATATATATTGAATGTATTTTAAATGACTAAATAAATTGTATTTTTAATGTTCTTTGACCCTGCGTTATCAATTATTTTATAGTAAAATGTAATTTTATTTCCAAAACCACAATATTTATGCATTTTATCATCAAACAGTGTTTTCTAGTGGGACTTTTTTTCGTTTAGCCATCAGATTGAATCAGTTATGACCCGGACTGTCTCTGAAGTTTAATCCATGGTTTGACACTTTAGAACAGCTTTTAGCTTTAAGCCTCACAAAACATCCATGTAATCTCCTGACTTTGCCGTTGCCTTTTTCATCTATCGGTGGTGTCTATGACAAGATATTTAATTGGACCCTTGGGTGCCACATGTCCGGAGATATATGTGTTTGTTCAGAAGTGTAATAGTGCTTCCGTGGACAGGGCATTTGTAGGGGAATCGACAGAAGCCATTGATTGAACTTGTGTAATCACAACTGAAATAATGACTACATTTAAAAGAAAGTATATTAATACTTTAAAAAATATTGATTCTTCATTTTTGTAAATTACTGCTAATGCAAATGTGGCTTTATACTGAAGCACCTCGAAATTGTAAATTCAAAAGTAAAACACAGTAATATTTTTTGAGTATTTCTAACATGAGCATTTCTCAATGGACCAGTATTGAGGGCTAGTCCACTAAACAATGAATTATTTACCCTCAAGTTGTTCCAAACCTGAATATATTTAATTGTTCAGTTGAAATCAAAGAAAAATATTTACCACATTAGAAGACTTTAAAATCAAAGGATGTCAAAGATGCCCAAAACTGTTGCCATTATTTTACTAAAGTGGGCAATGGTGTGCCAGAAATCTTAGTTGATAACATTCTTCCAAATATCTTTGTGTCTAACTGCCCACAGAACTAATACATTTGTGCATGAAGTAAGTTTTGAACAACTGCAGGAAAAACATATGACAGGATTTTCATTTATGGGTGATATGTCCCTTTAAAGCTTATTAAGATCCCATGTTCTTAAAAAACTTTGTTTTTGATAAAATGCTTTTAAACTGAACTTTGCCTCAAAAAATAAAAATGTTTCCTTTTCCATTTATAGCCCTGTAAAATCATTTATCATTTTGATTTATTACCCCACTTATTTAAGTTGAGTCTGTTTATTGTCTATACAAACGTTTACCTTCCGTCAAGGATTTTCATGGCTTATCAGCTATTGACCTTTGACACCATATATTCCCTGTTTAGCTCTCTTTTGTTGACAAAGTGCTGACAGAGGTGAAGGCCCACTGATGTGTTGACTTTTATTCAGATTTCTTACGTCAGATTGAAGTTTCCAGTCTTTTAAGACTGATCCTACAACCAACTTAAAGTTGTTTAGAGCCTGCATTGACATGTATAACAACTCGACACAAAACCTGACACATCGTTCTTAGTCAAACATGTAGCCAATGAGACTACATATAAGAATTAGGATAGGGTCCAATCCTGTGGCAGGCTTCCAATACCATCCCACATATAGGAAACGGGTATGCAAGTAATCATTTTCACTGGTTACCAATTACCTGAAAATCCAATATGTTTGAATCGCACTGAAATGCAAGCTGATGGGTTTAAAGAACTCTCGATCTGCATGTGTAGAGTATCACAAACCAGGTCATTGTAGCCATGCAAATGCACCAGAGTGCAGACGCCATACGTTCAGGTCCCTATAAACATTATATGTAAGTAATTTGGTTAATTACTCACTTCATAATCGTCCATCTTGCCAGCTGTCAGTAGCTGACAAGAGACAGATGGCATGTCTGCTCTTATTGGAAGTCTGCAATAAGCTGAAAAATAAATGAGATCATTAAGAAGGTTGCGGGTTCGATCCCAGAGCCAGCAGATAATGACTGAAATGCCCTTGAGCAAGACACTTTACCCCAATACGCTCTGCAGTGATAATTGGCAACTGCATAATACAGCACAATAGGTCTCTTTGGATAATAGCATCTGCCAAATTAATAAATGTAAATGTAAGTTACCATGACCCATAAGTATCTATTTAAGTGTCTCATGAATAGTTAAATGTTCACCTTGTGCAATAAATAACTTTCCATCCGATTTTTCGTATATAGCACTGTAATAATTTGTACATTTGATTCTTAATCTGATTCTGATCCTGAGCTTGATCCTGATCCTGTTCCTGTTCATGTTCAGGTTCAGGTTCAGGTTCATGTTCATGTTCATGTTCCTGATCCTAATCCTAAGCATGATGCTGAATCTGATTCTGATTCTGATCCTGATTCTAAATCTGATTCTGATCCTGATCCTGATCCTGATCCTGATCCTGATCCTGATCATGTTCCTGATTCTGATTCTGATCCTGATTATAAATCTGATTCTGATCCTGTTTCTGTTCCTGATCCTATTTTAAATCTAATCCTGATCCTGTTTCTGATTCTTAATCTGATTCTTAATCTGATTGTGATTTTGATCCTGATTCTGATTGTGATTTTGATCCGGATTCTGATTCAAAGCAGGTTTTGATTAAGATCCTGATCCTGTTTCTTATTCTGATTTTAAACCTGATTCTAAACCTGACACTGTTTCTGATCCTGTTTCTGATCTTCACCTCGATCCTGATCCTGATCCTGTTTCTGATCTTAATCTTAATCTTAATCTTAATCTTAATCTTAATCTTAATCTTAATCTTTATCCGGATCCTGATTCTGATCCTGTTTTTGATTCTGATTCTGTTTCTGATCATGATGTTGATCTTGATCATGATTTTGATCATGATTCTAATCCCGATTCTGACGCTGATTCTGTTTCTGATTCTGATTCTAAACCTGTTTCTGATCCTGTTTCCGATCCGGTTTCTGTCCCTGATCCTGATCCCAATCCTGATCCCGATTGACGTGTACATACAGGTAAACGGTAATCAGTTTCAAGGCGGTATATATTTCTTTTATTTCCCTTGACATTGAACAGTTGCAGAATGAAAGTAATGTCACATGAAGATAAAACTTCACTCTGAATCATTCCCACAAGTGTTTATTTAGATCGGATCAAACCTCTTTGCAAGGATGCAAATAAACAATTACATCGACATCTGCCCTGTTCCATAATCCTTAACAAGAACACACAGCAAACCATCTGAATATACACGTTCATTAGATAAATGCATGTCAGCAGTATATAAATAAATAAATAAATATTATATATAAGGACATGAGGCGCGCTCGCGGCGGACCTGGAGCTCCATCTGTACTCGGAACGGGAAGCTGCAGCGCGCACTCTCTCTCTCTCTCTCTCTCTCTCTCTCTCTCTCTCTCTCTCTCTCTCTCATGTGAACATACTAAGGGAATTCAACAACTACCCCATGAGATTTAGTTTTTTTCATCGTTTAATGTTTGTCAAGTTCCAGTTTGCGAGTTGAAGAGTTGTAGATGTGACGCTGAGATGACCGCGCGCGTCCTGACGCACAGACGGACTCGGGCGGGTTCATCAGGCGCTTTATTCTCAGCTGGATGTCGCACTTTCTTCATACACTTTAACTTTGATATGACGATTGTTATGTGAAACTGTTGCCTTTCCAAGGATGGTTTATGAGAAAAGGGGATTCAATGGGGTAAGTTTCAATTAAATTCACCTTTGTGTTGTTTTTCTTGTTTATTTGTCACCTTTATGATGGCTCACTCCATTGTGTTGCTTGACAAAAGGATTGAAAAGTACTAGTTATTACACATTAAAGTGTGAAATCTAATCATGTGTGGCTACATTCACTTTCAAGGGTTTAAAGGTGTTTTTTTATTTTTTAGAAAATAGTCACATTACAATTTTTTTTTATTATAAGGATTGATTGGACCTACAGGTCAAATTACAGAATAATCAGGATTTACAGGAACCACAAACTTTCTTCTATAAAAAAAAACATTTTAAGGATTATTTTTTATAGTAAAGTGATGGTGATGTTAATTAATCTGTCAAAATAATGATTTCTTCATATTCAATATTTTATTGTTCACTATTGAATTATTAAGGAATCTGTCAAAAATAATGATGACTTCACTTCCAATTTGTATTGTTCATTATTGAATTTCTCTAATAGAAAAAGGCTTTGAGTCTTTGCTGGATTCCTTGAGATCTCTGTTCTCTCTGAACTCGCATTCATATTGTGTGGGATGGAGACAGGCATGATTTGGATGGATCACTGTAATATAAGCGGCCAAATAATACTGCAAGACTTTACATTTTCATTCTTTTCAATTCAGTTCATTTGTAACACGGTTATAACAAACATTACTAGTGTTTGCTTCATAAAGATCGATTAACCCAATGTTTGCTGGGGCAAAAGCCAATGAGCTCCAGACAGACAAGGTAAAGTCCAAACTTGTGTTGACAATTCAGCACATGACCTTAAACAGGGTAGGTAAAAAGTCTTAAGTAGACTTCGAGAGTTTAACTAAATAATTATATTTGACTTAAAAGGGACGGCTCACTTCAAAATGAAATTCTGTCATCACACTCATCTAAAAGCGGTATGACGTTTTTCAGCAAAACACATGAGAAAATATATGGAAGATACGAAATACGTTGGCTCCCATTGACTTCATTTGAGGACACAAAACCACAATTGAAAAAATCCCACCAACATTCTTTAAAATATATATTCTTGTGTTCTGCCGGGGGAAAGATGTCAGGTTTGACATTTTTAGAGTAAATGATGACAGGATTTTTATTTTACAGTGAAGCTTGATTTTAAATCAAAGCTAATTTGCAGAATTAATAAATTTTTATGGTATTTAGGTATCTGTACTTTAAGAAAAGCTTTTTTCCAAACCAACCACTGTCCTTCATAGAAGAAACAGGAAAGTGTGGAAGTACTTTCGATGTCATACATTCGTGTGCCGTGTTTCTAAAAAAAAGACATTTGTATCTACTCAATGGTTGGTTGTTAACTCATATTTTCTCTTTTCACAAATGCACACAGGTTTCATATTAAAGTGAGGACATCTTCGTAAGCCTTGCCACTGTGAATTAACACTGCCAAAATGGAGACATGGACGTTCATATCCAACATGTCCCTCCCCGAGCCCCTTCTTAATAATACCTTTTTCCCGGGAAATGAATCTGACTTTGGTCTGGAAATGTACCCCCACAATGGCTCTCACTCTGGTTTTGACCAAACCAGTTCCGTAGTCATCACGTTTGTTTATTTCATAGTGTGTGCAGTGGGGCTCTGCGGTAATGCCCTGGTTATTTACGTAATCCTCCGATATGCCAAGATGAAGACCGTCACCAACATATATATATTAAATCTGGCGGTAGCGGATGTGCTGTGTATGCTGAGCCTTCCCTTTATTGCCATTCAGCTAGCGCTGCTTCACTGGCCCTTCGGGGTCGCTATCTGCCGCATCATCCTGACCGTGGACTCAATGAACCAGTTCACCAGCATATTCTTTCTGACGGTCATGAGCTTTGATCGCTACTTGGCCGTGGTCCATCCGATAAAATCAACCAAATGGCGAAAGCCGCGTGTGGCCAAAGCTATCAGCCTGGGCATGTGGGGTGTGTCTCTGCTGGTCAACCTACCCATTATGATCTACAGCGGCGTGAATGCCAAAAGGAACGAAGCACGGACATGCACCATGTTGTGGCCGGAGCCGCAAAACACATACTACACCGTTTTTATCTTCTACACGTTTTTCTTGGGCTTCTTCTTGCCGTTGATAGTGATCTGCATGTGTTACCTGCTCATCGTCATCAAGGTGAAGTCTTCGGGCATGCGGGTGGGCTCAACAAAACGGAAGCGGTCAGAGCGAAAGGTCACCCGCATGGTGTCTATTGTGGTGGTGGTGTTTGTGCTCTGCTGGTTGCCATTTTATGTATTCAACGTGACCTCTGTGACCGGAACAGTGCCGTCCACGCCAGTGCTGAAGAGCACTTTTGACTTTGTGGTGGTTCTGGGTTACGCCAACAGCTGCGCCAATCCTATTCTGTATGCATTTCTGTCGGACAACTTTAAGAAGAGTTTTCAAAACGTACTGTGTTTGAAAAGAGTCAGCGGGTTGGATGAGATCGACCGCAGCGACAGTCGACAGGACAGGACTCGAATGGTCAACGACGTCATGACAGAAACGCACAATGCCGCGCTGCTCAATGGAGACCTTCAGACCAGCATCTGAGGCCGTTGCAGAAAGTCATTGCTGGGATGTGCAATGGGAAATCAAATGGGACCTCCAGAAACGAGAAACCTTCAAACTCCATACGGAAAATGAATCTGAGTGTGTCGTCACGATGAGAGATGAAGTATTTAAGACCAATGCTAAAACTTTGCTTATGTAATTTATTACCATGGTATATTGTTTGAACAACTCCAAAACATGTCTTCTGTGTGCAAAGATAAACTTAATGAGCTATTTTACTAAACAACGAGAACTTTCTAGAAGTTCTAGAAGCTCAGTCTGACTGCATTTAAGCGATGATGAGTCTTGAGAACATACTAAGAATGTGATTTACTGTATATAACTGTGCTTGTGTCACTTGGTGTCATTGTCTGAGAAGCTGTGTTGTTGATTTGTGTTTCGTTGCCTACAGTGCCAAAACTGACTTTAAAGTTCAGAGATAAGTACAGTGTACTGCTAATGTAAAATCATTGTCCTAAATAGATAAACATCATTTCGCTCTCAAGCTTTCTGTAGAACCTCAAGGCCAATTAGAAAGAGCTTATTAAAGTCTTGTTAAAATTCAATGCATTTCCGTGATAATGACCGATTAATCATGTTACTGAAGGTCACAGATTTTAAAATCATACCACATTGCTGAAAATCAAAATGTTATAACATCAGACCAAGGCTTGTTAATGTGTTGGTATTGTAACTGATCATTTCTTAACCATTGTGGTGGGAATTTGTTTTTATCATTTTAAACGGTCCCTGTTGGTCACTCTGGTTCCCCGTGGAGCTGCTCTGTTGCAAGAATTCTACATTTTAAAGGAAAGGAGAAGGGAATGAAGGGAAAAGAGATGAACTCTGTTCCAAAACCCTGTAGGCTGCCCGGACAGTTTTTTAAAGCTTTGTGTTCGGTCATCGTCTCCTTTAACGCTTATCTTTGACCATCAAAACTAAATATTTAAACTTTTTTGTGAAAATTATATCTACTGCCTTATATTAGCTTGAATGTAACTCGACATCAGCACCGTTAAGTTTATGCAGATACATGCATATGCAAATAGCCCAAATCCAGCAGGTTCAGACGCTACTTACACTGAAAGTGAAACTGAGAGCTGACACAGCAGTGCAGGGATCATTTCAGCCTGAATCTATGCTTGGTTTTTGCATATTTACGGTTTGACTGCTGATCCGCAGGGTGAATGAGTTGATTTGATTGATTACAGATTTACGATGTCATTAAACCACATTTTTTTTGGTAAACTTTAATATTCGGAAATTAATGCAATTCATAAATGCACATGGCTGGTCCTATAGCATATTAAAAATACCACATAATCATAAACAAACACGAAACGTGTACCTTTAAGTCATTGCAGGCCATAATCATACCTTTGTACCTTCAATTAAATATAAGTAGAAAATGTATTTAACGATGTAGAATTCCAATGCGGAATACGGTTATGAAATTAACATCGACCAGCATATATGGATGCTCTTCATTTGTAGAGTATTGCATTGTTAGAATTGTAATCAACGTGCCTGTTATTTGTGATGTCACACACCACCTTTTTCATGTCCAAATGCTTTATCAGATGTCAAACAATACTACACTTGTGTGCTGTAAAACTTCTATGAATCTTCTATAAAACCCCAGATAACAGGTTCATAGTTTGTGATGCATTGAGATATTATTTGTGAGATGTCTTTTTGTCTGGAGTCTGCAGCAAAACAAGGCCTAGACTCAGAAATGGTATACCTTGTGTCATGATTTAACCCAAGTAAAAAGCAGTATGTGTTAAATGTGTCTATCTTTTAAATTAGGTCTGAGTAGGCAGTAAGCAGCTCATTTGGTTTTCTATAAAAGAGCAACGGCCTTGTTCATATTTTTAATCTGGATAAATTGTGTTTTACTTAATTGTTTAATGCATGAAGTGATATTTGCCCGCTGCCACTGGCTGTACGAAATGAAGTCATTAATAGCCAATTAACAACCCCCAGCGAATGACAAACATATAAACAAAGCTCTCGCCTTCCTGCTGTTACGCAACTTTGCTTACTCACCTGTCTGAAAGAAAAGAGGGAGCCCTTTTCATTTCAGAGAAACGATGTGAAACAAATGAATCTAGACATCACGTCAAAATGTTAAATATACCTCATAATAAAACATAAGACGCACAATCCTGATCCAACATCATGACGAACTGATTCCATCACACAAATGAAACTATGGTACACTGGAAATGTACGACATTTAAAAAACGGGTTGTTGGAATTACTTAATTTTATCATGTACATCGGCTCTACTTTATTAAATTAAGTAATTTCAACAATTCCATTTTGTTCACTGCATAGGCTGCTTTCTGTTTTAATTTTAAAAATGACGGAACTTTAAAGAAGCTGATGAAACGACGCTGAAAGTGCCTTAGATAATCGCGTAAAAAGACACAATGAATGCGAAATTTAGATTTTATTGAATTCATTCAATCTGTACCATCAATTCATCCAAATTGCATTCTAAACAATTCGAGCCCCTGTATCCGAATTTGTTACTCACAAAACGACCCAATGTGTAAATAGAACATGACGCAGAATATAGTCTTGCGAAGGGGTTTCGAATGTTTTAACATTTGTGAAGGGCTAAACAATTACTATTTACCTATTTTCTATATAACCTGTGTACCGGATGGTTGTGTAACATGACTTGAGTGATGTCAGGTGAATGAGTTCATGTCTGGAAGTTTTGTGTAAACACTTTTGTGTGTCACAAGCATATTTTGAAATTCGAACAAGCAGTCTTTATCTTAAGGTTCAACTTGCTTTGAAAAGTCCAGCGTGATATGTGTGTGTGCATGCGTATAAAGCGCTTTAGTGTCATGTCGAGTTGAATACATTCTTATCCCTGATTGCACACTTTCAAACATCTGGCATTGATCTCTGTGTTCAATTGCAAGACTTTGTTTCTTATCTGCAATTCATCTCAAACAGCGTCTGCTGTCAGATGTCATGTAGGCCTCTAAGAGATATCCGTTTTAAGATTAAGAATGAATGCACGACAGCAATTTCTATACTAAATGGTGTTTAGTAGACATTTTTTCATTGCCGATGTTTTCTTACAGGTCTACCCGGGCTATCTCGGATATACGTATATGTGTGTTAACACACTGAAAATGAGTTGTTGGAAATACTTAATTTAATCATGTACACAACAAAATTTGTATAAGTTGTTTTAACACCTTTTTTAAGAGAAGTTATGTTTTAAACTTTAATTTAATCATTTGGAACTGATTTACATGATAAAATTAAGGATTTCAAACAACCAATTTTTTAAGATATATATATATATATATATATATATATATATATATATATATATATATATATATATATATATATATATATATATATATATATATATATATTATGACCATGGCTTTGTATGCATCACAACTTTAAAAATACTTATATTTCTCTACCATTTAGAACTGTTGCATTGAATGATGATATCGGGAACAATTTCTTCAGACTGCGTAAAGTGTGTGTGCGAGAACCTGTCTACGATGAATAAAATGGGTTGTTGGATTAACTTCATCGTATCAATTAAATGCCACACCCTTCAATTAAGTTGCTTCATCATAATTCCTCTTGAAATGTGTTAAAGTTATTTGCAAATACTCAATCTAATCATGTGGAACTAATGTTCAAGATTAAATTAAGTTATTTTAACAACCCATTTTTTCAGTTTGAGGGCGTTTTCGACCGTAGCGTGCCTCATTGGAACTTTAATGTCAAGCTGTTCTGGTATGTCAACCAGCGCCTGTCATTCCGCTCATGGCTAAAAAGCCTTGGCTGGGTTTTTCCCGTATTGAGTTGTTTCCCAAATCCAATTTATTAGAAAGCACCCAAGCGGAATAATCCTCAGGTTTAATTAAATGATTCTTTAAAGACTTTTGTTGCAGGTCAGCTTTGGACAAGCAGTGACCGGGTTTTAATTAAACTTTACAAAGGCACAGATCTTTGATGGCACATGTATGTTTGTAAGATGTCTGTTGCACGTCAATTTAAATGATAAACATCTTACGCATATCTTCAAGTGGTCTCAAGGATGTATTTTCAGATGAGCATACAGTGCCTGCCATATGGCTAGCAGATAATAATGCAGATCGAATAGATGTATATGTGCTAGAATAACATTTTAATCTGAAACTGACCCAATGTGGTTGAAATATCTTTGCTCTATTGTGTTATTTGTGACTATTTAAATGTAGGATTACATCAATTTGCATGGAAATGTTTGTTTTTGCATAAGACACTATAACCCCATGCAGTCATAATCAAGTGCTCCAAGAACGCAGAAGACAACCAATATATGTCCTACACATCCAAAGCATGACACACACATCAAGTGCTGCTATATATCTCCCTCTGCTGTCTCATTTTGGTCCTATTTTATCACCATGATTGGAAATTGGGTTGAAAATGATCTTTTGGTGTGTGTGGATCTTGAGTGGTTGTCTGTATATATGTTTTGGCCTGTATTATGCATCACTTTCATGACTTGTATTTACTGTCAGAAACCTGTGATCGAATATCAGCCAAACCTTTTCAGTGTTGTTATTCACAAATATAAAATGCATTCCATTTATTTACCAAACCAATAAAGGCTTTTGTCTGAATAATCTTGTTTGTGCTATTACCGTCAGTGAGGAAAATGGGACTTAATTTATTAACGTTTATGGAATAGTTTGAGTTTTATTTCTGGTTGATGAGAAACGAATATTAATAAACGCTGTTTGTTAACCCAGAAATATATTTAGCATTCCTAGAACCATCCTTCAAAATGATTAAACCTATCATCTTTGTCCTCCCAAAGTCTAAGGTGTCCACGTTACGTTTTATCCAAGACTTCGGATTTTTGTTAGAGGAACATTCCACTTTTTGGGAAATATTCTCATTTTCAAACTCCCCTCGAGTTATTAAAGTTGTGTTTTACCGTTTTGAATCCATTTGGCGGCCCTCCTTTTCGCATAGCTAAGCAAAGATCATTGAATCCTATTAGAGCAATATCATCGTGTTCAAAAACAATCAACCATATTCGATATTTGTCCCATTCAAAACTTGACCCTTCTGTAGTTATATCGTACCCTAAAACCGGCGGAAATGTAAAGCTGTGGTTTTCTAGGCCAATAAGATTAGGAACTACCCTTCCAATCCAACGTAATGGTCAAGGATGTCTTCTGCCGCAACATGGCAGCGCAGTACTATCTCGAATCTTTACATTTACGCTGGTTTTAGTATACCCACAGAAGAGTCTTGTTCTGAAAAGGAAAATGATCAAAACTTTTTGTTCCTTTTAAACGCATTGCTAAGTTCTAAGATTAAACTCGCTTTATCATGAACTTTTGGATTTGAAACTTCACAGAGTGTTTATAGGCACTAACCCACAAACATACACACAAAGGAAATGAAAAATTTGGTTTGAAATCCAAAGGACACTTCAAGTTCAATGTTCACAAGCACTTAATAACAAAAATAAAGATACCGTATGTATCGTAGAACTATGCATTAAATACAGATGGTCCTATTATACCTTGGATGTTTTCAATTCTTTAACAAAATAACAAGCATTTAAAAAAATTCTTCATATTACGTTTGGATTGCAAAGTTTTGCAATCCAAACGTAATTGTGAACCCAGTTTGGTGTTCTGTATTGAATAGTGAGCTAAGCGTATCATTGTCATACACAAAAAAAGATTATGCAAGGGGTACTCCAGCCAAAAATGAAAATTCTGTCATGAAAAGAAAAGTCCTGCAAAAATTCTCTCAGTATCCACTTATCTTTGAGTTGTTTCCGATCTGTACACATTTATTCGGAAGAAAAGTTAAAATCAAACTGTTCTTGGATCCCATTGACTAGTAGGAAAAGTTACTTAATAAAATGTTTTGTTCTGTTGAAAATGAGATATTTTGAAGAATTTGGAACAACCAGGGAGAAATTCATGGTCGAACAATCACTTTAATTATTAAACTTCAAGTACACGTATTGCTCCTGTTGAACACAACAAAGATATTTGAAAGAATGTTACTAACAGAGATCTCTGGGGCACCAAGCGATAATCAAAGGTGCTGCAAAACTGTTTGCTTTCCAGAATTCTTCAAAACATCCTTTTAAATTAAAACAACAAAAAGAACAAAAGAAGTTACAACATCCTTTCTAATGTGGCGCCTGCAATCTCAGTTGCTAACATTCTTCCAAATATCTTTCTTTGTGTTCGACTAAAAAATAACCCGTAAAGGCCTGGAACGACTTGCGTGGGTACTTCATAACAGAATTTTCATTTTGACCATCTTTAGACCATCACGTTTGGTTAACGCTTTACCAACATCAACAGTTTTGCAATAAAACTCATTTCACAACAAATGAAACACTGTTTAAAAGCGTAGTGGCTGACACACCATGAAAGGAAAGACATGAATTCACCATGTATACCAAATGAGGGCATTACTGTTGGCTTGAGTCAACAGGTGTAGAATATTGAGTGAGGTCTTCCTGTCCCAAGCCACCATCTGTCTTCTCCGTTCTGCTTCACTGCTCCAAAACCTGTGAACCCCGGTGACACAAAAGCTCTGACTGCAGTGTCATGGTCTCCCGTCTCACTCCACTTCTTCCTGTTGCCTATTTTAATAGGTTTCTGTAGACTGTCTATGAAAAACCCGAGTGGGCTTTATCTACATGATGTCTATTTAAACAGACTGCAGGTGCAAGGTTGTGTTTAAATGTGTATGTGATTAGTTTCAGGTCGAATAAAGCAAGGCAACACATTGCCACAACTGTGTTCATTTCTGGGCCAATAAAGTAATAAAGCGTGGGAGCGCTGTGTGTGAAGGTGAGTGGACCGATAAAGATGTTGGTTTAAAAGATGAATTTAATGACTGCAAATATTCATCGGCGAATAATAATCTAAACACATGAAACGTGAACTTTGTATCCCTGGAGGATAATGCATCTTCATTCTGACCTTGAGTCATCTGCACAGATTACTATGAATAAATCCCCTTCTTGTTTGTCGAGTCATTTGGTTTCATGTTGGAGAATAAAGTGCTTTGACTGGAAGCTCATTTGATTTTATTTGCTTTTTGAAGTGCATAAAAAGATACTTCTTATCTTAAAGACACTTCACGTTCAACGCAAAACAAATCCTTTTATTATAGGAACCATAATAATAGGAGTATGCTTCTGTAATACTTCCAGTTTTAGGGGAATAAGTACACATCAGGTTCTGAAATAAAACACATTTATAAAATAGCCTGATTTCTAATTCATCTTCATTACCACAGTGTGATATTTCCAATAAAAAAATGTGTGCTTGTGTTCCTTCTTTTGTGTTCAGAATAATGACTAACAAACTGGTGCGTCGGGGGGATCAAAATCTTTAACAAATGTTATCTGCACATCATTTCATTCTAGTCTCATGAGACTCTGAGCGGTTTTATTCAAAACATCTACAAGCACATATGAGGCACGCACGCACAGAAACCTAAATATCACACCACCCAATGTCACCATTCTCAATCAGGGTAAGTGCTCGCTAATGTAATGCCAGACATTTACAAAATTCTTATAAATCAGACTTAAAGAAATGTTTGTTGGTCTTAAGGTTATTATTCTCTAGCACATTTTTATCTCATAACTGTAATCATTTTTTGGTTTTGCCCAAACAGTTTGTCAACAGTAAGGTGCACATTTAGTAAAATCTAAATCTGTTCTGCTATTAAATCCCTTCTTTGTTTTTCAGTTTATATTTTATATTAAGTCGAGCCTGTTTGTGTGATAAGCTGTTAGCAATTGTGATCTTGGAGCATGAAAAAGGTTGTATTTACAACCAAATATGTGCAAGTGTTAATATGAACTAGCAATGAGCAAATAATTTCTCAAAAATGACAATTCTGTCATGAATTATGTTTTCTCTAGTTATATTATACTCACCTGTTGGTTGGTTGAACACAGGGAGAGATATTTGGAGGAAAGCTTGTAATCAAATAGTTCAAACAGACTACCATGTTGGAATAATCACAATAGTTTTATGATACGCAAAACAAATTGTATTAATTTTCCTGCTATGATGGTCAATTTGATCTAAGAAGTGTTTGATTAAAAGCATTCATCCAAATATCTCTCTATGCACACAGACTTGGAACAACTCAAAGATAAATTAATGATTTTTATTGTATTTTTTGACTATTATTTTAATATTAAGAGGCACCAAAACCATTGAACTATCATCTGTTAATAGATTCTACTTTAAATTTTAAAACAAATATATATATGAAATATTTTCTGAAAGAATGTTTATATTACCAATTTTTAAAATGGCAAATTCAATTTCTCAATTCTAATTGGTCAGCAGCTTGGTCTTATTCATTATATGGCACTGTTATGACTACTTCACTCAATGCTTCTGAGTATCATTTGCCCCATTAGTAACCATCCTTAAAAACTTAAACACACAGCAGTTAGGGACTACTTTTTACATCGGAAGGCCGCAGTTCATGATTTTACTTAATAAAAACTTAATATGTATATAAATTAATATATATATATATATTAAATATATATATATATATATATATATATATATATATATATATATATATATATATATATATATATATTTGATTTGAACCATTTTGCTGTGTGGTTTCATAAATGCAATAAGGCATCCCAGGCGGGGCTATATCATGAATAAATCACGCAACGCCAGGCAACGCCCTTCAGCTGTGAATTATTTACGACACAGCACAGCCTCTCATACATTATGCTTAAACATACGATTAATCCATTTATATTTTACTAAACCCTAGAGTCTAGACATCAGATAAATCTCAGTCTGTGCTAAGTTTTTCTGTTTTAAAGAGGGAAATATACGTGTGTTAGGGACATAAAAGGATGCATGTCTATTATTTTAATTAATAAAATTTGAATTAAAGTGTCCAAACCACAAGCAAAGAGACTCAACAACTTATGTTTACATAAGTTACCTACATTATACCATGCAAGTTGATCCTTAACCCTTTAGTCACGTACGACTTATCAACTGAAGAATAATTTGAGAATGTACGCAGGTGTTTGTCAGGGGTTAAAGAATGGCGCAACGTTGCCCGGAGGGAATGTACTTAGACAGTCTGGTACGAGAGTGTGTGTCCTGCAGGATGCTCTGTCATTCTGTGATTCTTACACGCTGTTCGGAATACTGCGGTAAGTCAAAGAGTAACCTGGCTTTTCTTCCCACTTCCCAGCTTTCTGCTTCAAAGATTACTATTATACTATTATAACTATTAATTCTGAAAGATCTCATCAATTTACATATTAAGTATGCATATATCCAGTTTTTATGCAAAGGATGTCTAATATTGTGTCTGCAGTGGCCTGGAGATGCAAATCTGTGGCTGGCCAGTTCTATGATAGTCTGCTGAAGAAGTGTTTGAAGTGCTCAGAGATGTGTGGCACTCATACCTCCGCGTGCTCAGGAGTGTGCAAAAGTACGTAAAGCACACACGGAAAGATTTCAAAGACATGATTGAGTGTATGAGATGCATATTAGTAGAAACAGGTGAAGAGATGTAGGTGATTCATGATGCAGTGAATTATGCTAAGCCATTATGCTTTATATTAATATTTTATTATTATTTATTATTAAATATTATTTTTTGAAAGGAAGTGGGCTATGCACATTATGTGGTTGTCTGTTAACAAACTATTAGCAGTAGTATATGTACTTCTTTATTTATTTTAATGGAAAGTAACTGACAACTTTATTATTGCCACGATTCTATTGTTGTTCCCATGCATTGACTCTCATACAATTTAATAATGAAAGTAAAAATAGTTATAACATTTTAATCATTATTAACATGCTCTTGACTTGCTTAGGATG
The DNA here is from genome assembly GCA_033220385.1 of Triplophysa yarkandensis. Lineage (NCBI taxonomy): Eukaryota > Metazoa > Chordata > Actinopteri > Cypriniformes > Nemacheilidae > Triplophysa > Triplophysa yarkandensis. The sequence goes on from CM065672.1 coordinate 12,973,779, forward strand.
AGAACAAAACACAATCATCACAAACTTGTTTTTTTGTACGGCTTTATAACAATATGATGGACTTTATGTCCTGTTGTTCAATAAGATGGAACTCAATCGGAAGGCTGCATCCTTCGGAAGTCGCATTACAGTGAAATTAACATTACAAAACAGTCAACTTTCAGCACTGTTTAAAACATATCTTAAATGGACTATTCTCTTAATATTTGTCTTCTAACAAGAAATATTATTTCATAAACGTGCAAGTTTTTTTGCCAAATTTGGCATGCATAACATGTGATTTCAAATAAAAAAGTCTTAATTTTTTATTCTATAGGCAGAAATACAAAAATATATAAACAGTGCCACGTTTAACAAATAAGAATGCTGTCAAATGTATTTTAAATTGCAAGTATCAAAATTGTCTTTTTTAACCTTTTAATTTTAGCACATTTTATGTTCTACTCAATTTTATGTTCTTATGTTACCCGCTGAGTGTCTGTACTGTTTAAATATAAATCAACAACTAAATATTCGCAAATTAAAATTTTTTATTCCCAAAACCCAATCATTGTAGCGTCATGCTTACCTTGAAATGTAATGTTTGCTTTTCTAAAATTAAACCTGCACTGCTTAACCTCGATGACGTATGCGGCCTTGAAATGCGGCCTCCGGAGGACGCAGCTCTTTTGTTGGCATCACAATATGTTTGCTGTTTAAAAAGTGCAGTTAAACAGTGCATTATCAAGTTATGTTTACTTCACATTATCTTGTAAAACTCAACATCAGTAAAGTTTGTCCCACCTATTGTCACACAGACATCAACGCTGTGTCCATGACGCAGAGGCCTAACGGTGTGTCTGCAGTGCAGCTCATCACAAACAGAGGACGCTCAATAACCCGATCGGATCTGTATTCAGAGATTCCTCTGTATTTTCTGCTGGGTTTGTGTATAGGAGCACTCATGTGCACGTTGACTGCAGCCATACTGGTTCTGCTGAAGAAAGCAAAGGGCCACCAAAAGGACCACCAGCAGCCCAGCAAACATGCACAATCATCTAAAGGTGAATACATCAACATGCAAACACAGCTTTATGGTCTATATGCATTTAATAGGGACATATTGTTTCTTTTAGATTCTTTGGTGGCTCGTGCTGATGATGTATCTCAGGAGGGCAGTGTGAACCAAGACAGAATGATGGCAACGGAGACCTGTGTTTATTGTTTCTCTGACCACACGAGGGCATCACACGTGGTTTACCAGCAGGCCGGACTCCAGCACTCTTCCCCCAGCCCGTGTCAGGACAACAGTCACCATGACAACCATCACCATGACAACGGGATGCTCAATCATCCAGCCAATGTCGATCATGATAAGACAACATCCTTTAGAATTATATGTTCACCTACACAAACAAGCATGTGAATACTGATATCAGATCAGATCAGATAAAGCAAGCTTTACACATGATGTTTGGATAGACCGATTGGTTATCACTATAGCAGACATGTGCTGCACATGTATATTACTTAATTCCAATGGGAACTGGAATGTAGTTAGAGTTAACAAACGGCATGTTCAATAAAGAAGAGTTTGCCAACATGATGGCCCTGATCCTATTCTTACAAAGTTATCTCCTATAGGCATGCCAAAAGATTCTGAATGAAATCTTAAAACTTTGAAAATAACAAACAATGCACAAAATATTAATAGATGTCATACATACGTGTGCCAACAAGTTAAAATCAAAATGACAAATATATACATAGAATAGCTTATATTATGTAAGCGATTCTATGTATAGTTTTTAACTTGGTATAATTGTTTGTCGTGTAAAACAGATATAAACAATCCTTCTATGGGTGATTGAAATATAGAATGTTACAAAATTAATTGAATTGAGTCAGAAACAGTAAAAAATAACATTAAGAACTGCAGAAAAATATATTCATATTTAGGGCCATAATTTACGTACACCTTTGATTTCAATCTTTAAGATCCCACACACAAATTTAAAAGGTAAATTTCCTTTATATTTTAAATGAGCTTTAAATTCTTTGGGAATTGTTTTAAGCAATAGTGGTATATGCTTTTCTCATTCAAAATTTATTTTATGGTTCTATACAAAATTAATTTGCATGTAATTTATTTTCTGTTTAGTTTATTTAAGGGCCGTCAAAGGATTAATCGAATCAGGAATTAAAGTTTGTGTTTACACAATATTAATTTACATTCATTTTGTACGTATATACAGGAAAAGATCAAATTTTAAAATGATTAAACAATGACATATTAATTCAATTACTGGTAATTATATATTAATTAATCTAAATATATTCTTTTTATACATACATATATACATACATGTATGTGTCTGTCCTTATATTAATAAATTCAAATTTAATTTGCACAGAACATATTTATTATGTAAAAACAAACTTTGACAGCACTGATTTATTTGTTTCCAGTGCTTTGTAGGCCAATGTTTGTTTTTATTAAAAAAAGAAACTTTCACATTTTTATTAACTTAAATAACCTTGGTGTGAACAATGAAATAAATATTTAAACTTTAAAAAAGGTTTCTACGTAGTTCTATATTTATCCTCTCATTATTGTATGATGCTGTTACTTAATATTTTTTAATCACATTTATAAATCTTCATTAATTTTGTTATTGCAATACATTAAGTTGAACTCTTTTCGTTATTTACATTTTTTTGTATAGTTATTTTAGTTTTATTTACTGGTGACTCCAATTTATTCTGTGCACTTTTTACAGATCCCATCACTTCCTTGCATCCCATTTTTAAACTCCATTGTCCTTGCACACATTATAGAACAAACCAGACGACAAAGAACCTTTTCCACTATTTTTTCCATTGATTTGTTTTACATACATTACATACATACATACTATACATAGATACATAATTAACATTTATAAAATCCTCCCCAAAGTCTTTCAGCATCCAGTTTAAACGGCATGCCAAGTTTGAGTACTGATTCAGTACACACATACATACACACACTCACACACGTTAACAACACCAACACACAGGTGCCCATATACCTGCATGCGCACACACGCTCAGGTAGTACACATATACACAAGTGTGTACGGATATGCAACGTGCGCACACACACGCTCGCACACACAACTGGAGCAACATGTGGCTGAGAATAACACTGCTGAATCAAGCCATGATGACAACAGGCATCACATGAAAGGAAAGAAAAATAAATCTTCATTCACAATGCATCTGAAACATGACACAAGCCTTCACAACCATACCTGTAGCAACATATCGGCAACTGAAACGTTTCTTGTTTAACCAAAAGAAACTAGGATGCAACAAAGCTATACTTCTCACAGAAATACCTTCTTTCTATTCATGTTGAGGACTTACAGCACATATAAGATAAGAGAATGAAGGTGATGGGGATACAGGACATGTAAACAGGAAATGAATGACTTATAAAAATAGATTTATATATATTTGTGTGAGTGTGATACATTTTTAGCCCCAACCAAAAGAAAAGACACTGAAAAAAGATGAGGGCATACAGAGTTGAAACACTCTTTTGATTGAAAAAAAAAAAAAAAGTGCTGGACACTGACAGTTTTCCAAACTCAACGAACAAACAACAATATTGGATTACATCAAAGTTCATAATACCTCTTTTCTCTCTTTTGCATTCAGTACATCAATAATGCATACAAAGAAATAAGGGAATATTTTCCCTCATATACTTCTTGAAACATTAAAGGATGAAAAATGGCGCCGTGAAGTACATAAATGTTTCATAATCTTTGTGAGAACGTAAAAGAAAAAACACAACCAAGAGAAAATTGAGATTGCAAAGTTAAAGGAATAGCGCACCTAAAAATGAAAACTGTCATCATTTATTAACCCTTATGTTGTCCCGACTTTACAATGAAACTGTTACACAGTTTTTTTTCATATGTTGAACAATACGGTGCATAATTTAATTATAAATCAAAAAGAGGATGGGTACTGTCAGTCTCCAAAATGACTAAAACAAATTGTCCATGCAACTCATGTGTTATATTCCAATTGTTCGTTTAAACATTTAACCAGAGATAGCTTTTGTGTGACATTTAATGAATATCATTCTTTACAAACCATCATTAACTCAGCCTCTTGTCATTTTAAATCTGTATGAATTGATTTCTTCAGAAAAAAACAAAAGAGCCGTTGGTCCCCAACGATTTCTTTTGTATGGACACAAGACCAATGCGTCAATGGGTAGCAATGTTTTCTTTTACCAACCTTTTTCAAAATATCTTTGTGTTCTGCAATGGAAAGAAACTCCTGCAGGTTTAAAATGACAAGAAGGTGAGGAAATGAAAAAAAGTACATCTTAACATCACTTGAATTGTAGTTTTATTAACCCCTCATGGCGTTTAATTCTTTTCATATTTGATGGAAATTGCGTAAGCCCGCATAGGAACAACATGAGGATCAGCAAATGATGACATCTTTTCCGGGAGGGTGATGGGGGTGTTGGATGTCAATACTATTCCTTTAAAACTAGGGTAAATGAGATGTCAGTCTGTCTCCTCTATCTGTAGTTAGAGAAAAGAGAACAAGTGGAGGACTCTTCAACTTTAATGCCTCCTCCATCTCCTCTTCCTCCGTCTGTCAAGTATGCTCCGGTTGCTCAGTGCAGATTGGTTTAGCGGTGTCATTTTTTCATTTCTTTAGTTGTTTAGATTTTCTTTAGTTAGAAAGGCTGCATTTTTTGTTTGAACGGTCTTCTGTTCTTGCCAGCTCTCCTGGGATGAACAAGTGTCAGGCTGGGTGCTTTATGCTGCGTTGTTTCTGTTTTCCACCCCACCTTCACTCATTTGATCTTCCCTTCACAGCATTTGTCTCGGACCACTTGGATCTGGGAATTATTCATATTCTAGGAACTGTTTATGGTAAAATAACAAGTACCTGTAACAAGAAACAACAACATGGTTTTAGGAACAAGTGACTGCTGTTGTAGTGTAAAATCAATCGTCTGTAAATATAGATTGTTAAAATACTCTGTGATCCAAAAACGTTAGAATAATTTGTCTTTAGATGTCACATGGTTTTGATATTTTCATTATTCAATGCAATAACACTTTTAGATGCATTTAGGTGAGATTGTATGTACAGAAAAGTGTACACTGAGAACTGACCCCTCACTGTCCAGAACATCTTTAATGCTGGCCTTAGTTATGATGGCATCATCACATTTAAACCACTGGTCCTTGTGCTGACGAATGAATGTGGTGTAATGGCCACTTTCCAATGTGCCCTGATGATTCACCACTGCAAACAGAGAATACCTGCGCGAGAGAGAGAGAGAGAGAGAGAGAGAGAGAGAGAGAGAGAGAGAGAGAGAGAGAGAGAGAGAGAGAGAGAGAGAGAGAGAGAGAGAGAGAGAGAGAGAGAGAGAAAAAGAGAGAGAGAGAGAGAGAGAGAGAGAAAAAGAGAGAGAAAAAGAGAAAAAGAGAGAGAAAAAGAGAAAAAGAGAGAGAGAGAAAAAGAGAGAGAGAGAAAAAGAGATTAAATCAGTGGATCTACATACTGTAAAGTATTAGAGTCATTATCAAAGAAAACATAGCATACTTACTTGTTATCATTGTTTAATGAATCTACTGGCTGCTGGTACTGTCCATTCATTCGGCTCTCTTTACTACATGAAAACAACACATTAAGGTTCAGTTTGCAAGTCATTCTCTCGTCCTTCTAGAGAATTTGCTGGCTTCAACACCAGCTGTGTCTTACTAGTCTACTGTTTACATAAACAGAATCTGATGACATGCTCTTTCATTTTTGCCATCTGTGTAAAACATGACAGACACAAGTAACTTGAGGAGTTTTTTTACTGTTTGTTAGTTAAAGACAAACTCACATTCGTTTAAAACATTAAAACACTAGGAACTGTAGCTTTATAGTCTTCCAATGTTTTCAAACATTCCAAATTCCAAACAGTAAAATTAAAGGAACTGTTTTTTGAGTAATTTTCAGAAATTTGTTGCAAACCTGTATACATTTCTTTGTTTTGTTATTTTGAAGAATGATTATTTTCATGCTATGGTAGTGAATAATACCCCAGAACTTTAACCCATGTGTTTAAAATGACAAATAAATCTATGCTGATCCAAAACATCTCTTTTAATCTCTTAAAACGATAGTAACCAAAAATTAAAACTGTGTCGGTTTACTAACCTTCTAGTAATTTTAAACCTGTATGATTTTCTTTCAGAAAGGAAGATATTTTGGATGGATGTTGGTACAGTTAAAAAACAGGTTGTTATTATCATGTGCTAGTTCCACATGATTGAATGACTAAATAAAAGACTTTAAAACAATTTTAACCAATTCAAACCAATTTCATTTAATCATGTGGAATGGATGTACATGATTATATAAAGTATTTCCCCAAAACTATTTTTTTCATTGTGCCTGGCACCCTAATCACTGGCATTAGTTTTTTGCCCATATAATATATTTGTATGGGTGCCCACTGCTGTTCGTTTACCAACATTTTTCAAAATATCTTTTGTATACTGCATAAGAAAGTCATATAGGTTCACTATTACATAATTTTTATTTTTGGGTCATCTATCACATAAAGCTCTTTTCAGCACTCAAGTGAGCTTGCATGTTTCCAAATGCACCACAACGACCAAACTGTGCTTCCAAATAAAACCCATGTCTGGCAAATATTACCGAAAATAAGGATTCTGGGTGCTGTCACCTTTGATAACATCAATTACTGATGACTCAAGATGATGACAAGAAACATAAGTATCAGTCATACCTGGAAGCCATGAACGGTGTCATGTCCAGCTCTAGAGGAAATGAAACATAGGTGGTGATCTTTCGTCGGAGCTTTGCGGAATGCTCAAACCGCTAAAACAAGAAACAGAAGATATATAGTTTTATTACATGGTACCCATAATTCTCATGTTTCATACTTCATCTGCAATCTGTTTCTTTGAGGTCACATTAAAAATTATTTCTTTTTTTATTATATATATTTTGTATTTGGGTTTAAATTAAGTCTGCATCATTATTATGAGCCTTAAGGAGATAGTTTGCCAAATTTTCCATAAAAAATCCAGAATTTCTCATAATTTTACTTTTGGAAAATTATAATGGTTTGTTACATGCAGGTATTCCAGGTCAATTTCAGAACTATCCGCAAAGACACATTGGTTTTTTAATATTGATCAGACGTTCTCTTTCTCTCTAAGTGGATGGGTCTTTGCCAGAACAAGCTGCAAAGTCAACCAGATTTTATGCTGATGGTTCCAAATCTGACTGGCGAGGCAAACGTCAACCTAACAAGCCGAGAATTTAAACAACACATGATGCACTTTAATATACAATGCCAAAAATTACAAACACGTGCACTTACTTTAAGGTGAAAGCATGCCACGATAGGAAGTCTCTTCATTGTCAGCTGCTTAGTGGACTCCTGGTAACTATGGCAACCGCTGCATTTGATCTTGGCGCTACTTCCTAAGTGTTCGGGTCGGGTGAACCTGCATTGCAGAACCTTCAGTCAATGGCCTGTGGGACCCACAGATACAGAGATCCTGTAGTGGGATGTGTGCATGTGTACCTGCGTAAGCAGTCTGTGAGTGTTGTCGCTCCGGTGGGGTGACTGTCTCCGTTCACCACGCTACCATCACTGCCAGGGCTGAGGGGCCAGAAGGGAGTGGAGGAACCCGGCAGGTCCAGACTGATGTCCCAGAATGGGTCTATTGTCGTGGAAACACCACTGTGGATGAAAAGACAAAAATAAGCAAGAGAGCGTTTGCTGGATATAACAGCAAAATCCTTACAGAATAAATCTGTTATGAAAACAGTGGCATCTAAACAAAGACACAGCTGGACTTCAGAGCATGAGGATTAGCTCAGACTGAGTGTAAAGGACTTATGAAGAGTGCAGTATCTCTATCAAACACACGGTGGTGCTATGCTTGCAAACTGCATCTTCACTCAAGGACAGAAATCTGTTCATTTACACATTGACTCAGTCCTAAACATATTGAGAGTCTGCATTATTTTAAAATAAGCTTAAAATTTGAGGTTGTAGGTGCACAGTACACCTTAAAAAATCTGCTTTCATATTTTGAGAAATGTGTGTAATAATAGAAGTCAATGGGCTTAATGTTGAATGGTACCAACATTTTTTCAAATATCTTCTTCATGTTCTACATAAAAGTCATATAGGTTTGGAATGTTTGCAAAGGTTAGCGACAGAATTTTTAAATTTAGGTAAACTACCACAAAGGCAGAGTCTATGATTTGATGAGTCCGATCAGAATTATAGCAATTGTTCTGCAAATCAGCAGGAAGGGGGTCTTTTCTTGATATGGATAATAACATTTATCGAAAGCGACAGATGACGTATGTGAGGGCGGAGCTTTCAAAAAACTTTTTGTGTAGGGGCGTGTTTGTTTTGGTGATTTTGAATGTCAGCATTGTCATTCTAATCGTAGACCCTCCCTTAGAGGCAGCTTAGTATAGCAAATTTTCAAGCCTCTTCTTAGATCTTCACGAAGAGTCGCATGAGTTAAGTATTCTAAAAAGGTCTAACATTCTAAAAAGGTTAATTATAATAAATAGATATTTATTTGTTCAAATACTAAAATATTCAAACAAAAAATGGACAGCTATGTATAATCATGTTTTTACAGCTACGCATTATTTGTGTAGCCACATTTTAATTTAAGCCCGTAAAACTTGCAATGTTCCAGACCGTCCAAAACTTTTATATCAGACAGGACTTTTGCCTTTAAAGGCTGTTCCCTATGTAGCAGTGATGTAGCTTAATATCGCCCTCAATGACGCAAACCAAAAGGTAAAGTTGAAGGACAAACGGACGGTTTCATCAAAGACAAGATGTTAAAAGCTGTGGTTGGTCTTACTGGCACACTTGGCAGGTCACGTCAGACTGCAGGCCTCCTGTGAAGATTTGGTCAATGATGCAGTTGCAGTGGTTTGGGTTGTTGGCTTTTTTCCCATTGTCATCTCCTTAGTGGACATGCGAGCCGCATATGAACACAAGTCGAGAAGGAGAGAGAGAGAGAGAGAGAGAGAGAGAGAGAGAGAGAGAGAGAGAGAGAGAGAGAGAGAGAGAGAGAGAGAGAGAGAGAGAGAGAGAGAGAGAGAGAGAGAGAGAGAGAGAGAGAGAGAGAGAGAGAGAGAGAGGGAGAGAGGGAGAGAGGGAGAGAGAGGGAGAGAGAGGGAGAGAGAGGGAGAGAGAGGGAGAGAGAGAGAGAGAGAGAGAGAACGTCTGATTAGAAAGCAAAGCTCGGATTGCTGCAGAAAGGCCCCTCCCTTTTTGTTTCACACTGCAGGAGTGAGCGAGAGAGAAGGATATAGAGTGAGATGTGTCTACAGACTCCCCCTCACTTCCTGTTTCACTGCTATTAGATTCTTTTAGGAGCTAGCTGTACATCCTCGATCAGTCTTCTGTCTGTTTGCTCCTATCTCCCACCCACTCTCTGACCCTGACTTCAGTACAGCATGTTCAGTTCTGCATACGTTCAGTTCTAACTCTGTCAATCTCATACGCTCACACAATGCAAGGTGAATCAATTTTTGTGGATCCAAGACCACACATGTCCTGCAAAATGTTCTATTATAGCTTTCAGAGTCACAACTAAACGCTGTCATCTTAGCTCTGAGTATTTCCATTGAGTTTTTTTAATAACTGATTTGTTACACAGCACATTGAAGGTGATGTAAAAATACACTTAAAATCCTTGATGAACTTACTGATGAGTTACAAAGGAAGTAAAGGCAAGAAGAAACCAAAAAAATGAACATTCTGCCATCATCCTCCGCCATATGACTTTCTCTACTGCAGAACACAAAGATATTTCGAAAAATTTTGGACAACCATTGGTCCCCATTTACTTGCACTTATTTTATGTCCATGTGATATATAAGTATCTTGGTATCAACGTTCTCAGTTATCAACATTGTTCAAAATATCTTATTTTGTGTTCTACAGAGAAAAGAACGTCATAGAAGTTTGAAACGTCAAGAGGGTGAGGATTTTTGTTTTTGGGTGAACTATCCCTTTAAGTTTTGACCGGGCATCACAAATTTTTTGAAGGGCAACCATTCACCGTTACTAAGTTCTTTGCAGCAATGTTTGTTTCTCCACCTTGCCAAGCGTAACAAAACTGGGTCGGGCCTATACGCTAAACTGACCATTGGCTGCCAAGGGGGAGTGCACAAGAAATAGATGTAATTTTGGTGTTGGAAATTGAGTGTTCTTGCAGGTACGGTAAAATGAGAGATCAATGTTCATTAGCTATCTATCTGAAGCATAAATTAACAGTTTCTTCTCATCTGCAGAGCAATTTAGATTTTAAATAGTTGTAGCTGGCTTTATTTAATGAAAGTTCTCGTCACTGTCATCACAAATTCACAAACTGTCATCACTGATTCCCTTGTATGTCATTTAAAACCTGTATATACAACGCTTCCTTCTATGGAAAAGAAGAGTTGCTGTTCATACAGTCCATACAGTCAAAGTCAATAAAAGACATTGTTGTTTGGTTACCAACATTCTTCAAATTATCTTGAATGTTCAGCAGAAAAATTTAATATATATAAGTTTGGTATGACACAAGGATGTGACAATCTCATTTTTGATGAACTATTCCTTTAACACAACAAAACTAAAATGTTACCAGGTGGCGCTATCATTAGTAACAATCAATTCTTGGGATTCCTTGGGATTTCTGTAATAACGTACCACCCAGGGAGGAATTGACGGTTAATAAGAAATATTTAACTTTCTTATGGTAATAAAATGCATCAATAATAAAAATGTTGCATCTGATAATGAATTGTGTTACAAAACAACATGATGCTTGTTTTATTCATTATTTGAGTGCCAGTGAATGCTTTTAGTAGTACATCATATACTATATACTCTTTATCCTGTCCTAAATAGATTCTTTTCACATTAGTGTGTTACATAAAGTAAGGTCAGTTCATCTGCATCTGATTGGCTGCAGTACCTTTGCAGTGTCTATGCAGCACATCCAAAGCAGCGATGAGGAACTCGTGTGCGTCCTGCTGCTCGTAGCCAGCGAGGTGTCTAGCATGGGTCCACACGAGATGCAGCAAGCGGAAGGGAATGTGAGGAGACCGGTGACCCGAGTAAAACTTCAGGAGAGAGAGAGAAAGTTATCACCTTTTAAAAACGATCTTTCGGGCCACTGCACAGATGCAGATGTTTGTGTGAAGCTCTCACCTCCTGAAAGAGCTGAGACATTTCACAAACTAGACAGGAGTTGGACTGCATCTCACACTTGTGTCTGTCGGACAAGAAAAAGTCCCTCAGCAGCGGTGTATGTGTGAGAGCTTGAACGATACAGTTCATAAAGCACGTGTTGCCAAGGTTTATCAAACCCCTAAGACCTGTAAAAATGAAGAGAGATGGAAAAAAAGAAGCATTAAAAATAGGAATTGAGAAATTTGACTTGCAAGAACAAAATATACCAGCGAATATTGCCACAGATATGGCAAGATATATTGAGCGCAATAATGTTGTAGGTGTTGTTTTCACAATATGTGAAATCAATATCGAATATGTGACACACTTTTAATAATCAATCGAAACATGAATTCACCGTCCGTGTATTCAATGCGTGCTTTCATTATTACACAACAAACTTTTAGTTTGTTTGTATACTATATAAAAAAAATGTGTGTATTTAGTATTCTTTATTGTGTAATAATGAAATAAATCTAAAAACCTCTCTTGAATTTTTTGTTTTTATTATTATTATTATTATTATTATTATTTTGAATACTCAATATTCTGATAGCATAATGTAAAGTAAAACTTGTAGTTCAATACAAGACTTAAACACATGTTCTAAGGACGAATTTAAAATATTGTTTGGTGTTCCTTCTCAACAAAATCACAAAACACATTGAGATAATCATCACAAGTTGGATGTGAGTTCAGTTTAAAAAGTGAAAGATACAAACATTTAAAAAAATGTTTCACTAGTTTAAAATATATTTTTAAAAGTATTTGTCATGTTCAAAAAGGCTTTTACACAACAAACATCACTTTCCTGATATCCCCCAGATGGGCCTATAGTGTGCACCATTCTACTCAGTTTCTTCCGTCTGTCAGCTGGAGTCACTTCCCTGCTGTGTTGAAGTGGGCAACCCCCCACCCCGTACCGTTTGACAGGTTACAGGAGGCCGGGGAGGTTTTGGAAGAGGTCTGGTCTATGCAGACAGAAGGCTGTGCTCTCCCAGGGTGGCTAAATGTTTTAAACTGGCCTAGCTCCAAATCTACAGCTCTCAAGACATCTGTTCCTCACGCATCTTAGCAGTTTGTTAAGGGATGGATGAAAAGAACTTAAAAGTGTTTAAATGTGTGTCCTTTCCTTTTACAATGTATGCAAAACATGCATGTCAACGAGTATGATGGTGGGACAAGGAGACACTTAAATCTTCTGTTGTTGTTTTGTATAGTACATTACACACAAATGTAGTTTATTACCATAAAGCTTGTGAAACCCTTTTTCAATAGCAAGGGACACTAAAGCTAGTAGTGTTTATGGAAATGATAAAGCCAGAGAAAGGCCTGTATAAACCACCTGTTCAATTGAGAGAGTGAGCGACGGCGAGAGAGGACAGACTGAAAGTACGAATGAGAGCTTGTGAGAGCTAGAGGGACTTCGGGCTACATCCAGCAGCGCTTTCTGCAGTATTCCACCCTTTCAAGTACTTATATTTTATTTATGCACACGGGTGATAGAACATCATATACACATCTGATCTGACACACATCAATGGGGGAGCATCACCGCTGACAACACCCCCCTCATCCTATCTCATCACTGGCTCAGTCGAGCAAGAGATTCCGTAAACCAACAGCCGCCCGAAATCCATCTGGCACAATAGCCTGGTGAAATCATCATACAGTGGTCGCATTATGTCCTAAATGATCAATGAAAGCTCAGGCACTCATATAGCTAATCGCATTAGTTTGTTTCTCTGGGTGTGAGAGAGGCCGGTGTTTAGCGCCTACGCTGGGCCTGCGGTGCAGACATTTAACACTATTATTCCACTGACTGCGGAGAAACGGGGAAAATGAGAAGAGGGAGTGAAAGGTACCGCTGAAGAGAGCGAGGATATTTCTATAAAGGCCGACGTGATTATATCGTCCTTTATTTGTGTGCACAGATTCTTATTCTCTTAAATCTCCTACAAACGCTAAATTTGCTGAAAGAGAAAGCTGAGTGAGATTGACAGCACTCTTGGCTCCGGTCTTGGCTCCAGTACAATGCGCAGTCTCTAGACATTTGACAACTAAAATGTCATTTGAACTGATTGTGGCGTTGGAAAAAAAAAAGCAGACGCAGTGAGATACAGTCTTGTTTTGGCGGAACGCTTATTAAAAAACACTCATGTACCGAGAAATCTCAAAAAAGAGCCTATGGGAAATAAAATGCTTACCTATGGTGCAGTTTGCTGTTATTTTCCTCCGTTTGGGGTTGTGTCGCAACAGCTCCAGTTCTCGTTTCGTGGGCTCCCACATTGAGTATTTCTCCCCGATTCCTGAGGTGTTAGAAAATGCACAAGCTTATTTAATTATATAGAATTTTTGCCAGTACTTGAAAGGCATTTTTTAAACACGGTAATGGCGTAAAAATGAATCAAGTGATTTGCGCAAGTAAATTAAGTACAAAGTCAATGCAAAGATGCAAGTAGACACAAACTTGTGGCGAGCAATGTGGTTTGCATCCACAGCCGAAGTTTATGTATTTAAAATTGAACAAGAAATTTGTGCAAAGACCTTTTTGACACACACTCTTAGAAGAATACCGCTGTCCGAAGACTTTCCCAGTACTTTTTTCATGTCACTTGAACAAAAAATAACAAACATTCCCCATAGTGGAAAAAAAGGAATGTTGATCGGAATAGTTCACGTCTGGTGTGAACACTACATTAGGGTTAAAAGAGGTATTAATTCACGTAGAACTCAGTTTTATGACCAATTTCGTGAAATTGCTCATTCTGATCTGTTAAAAAAAAAAGATAATAAAATACAATAAAGCAAAGATAGTTTATTTTATTGTGTGGCTTGATCAATAAAAGTTTTACATTTTTATACGATTTATATTATTATTGTTTTATATTATGTCCATGAAACGTATGTCAACTCTGTTACCCACTAGATTAAACTTGCCCTAAAATGGAATAGATCATCTCAACTTTACATAAATCGCATATTGACATAAGTATGTGTATAAAAGACTAATTCATAAAATAATGTTAACAATGTTACTCATATATTATTGTTGCTACTTTTATTGTGGCTCCATGTCTATTACAACGTCATCCTCCTTTAATATAAATGTAATAATTATTTGCAAGCTTCACAAACTATCGGTTGTGTAGGCGACTACAACAATACATGCGTGGAGCGTCATGACAACATCACACCTTTCCTATTAAAGCATTTCATTCTGGGAGAACCAAAGCTGATCTCAACAGAAACTCTTTCACTTATATTTTTCTTCCTTGAAATTCCTTTTACTGCTATCAGAAAATGTATATAGATATAGATCTATCTTTGTACTGTGCTTAATGTTGCATGTTACATTTAAAACTGGTGCAGATTCAATAGCGCACTTGAAAATAATGAAAAATTAAGCAGCTGAAAAACAAAAACAAGTGTGAAACGCGTAATAAAGAAAAAACACCCACCTTGCAACTTCCACGCTTTTCTTTGTTCTTCTTTGGCAATCTGTTCCATGTCTTTGTCGTATATGTAGTCTTGGCACACAAAGCAATATATTCCACCGTACAAAAGGTCTATAGCTGAATGAGAAAGCAGAAACAGGGAGGACATATTAGAGACCTTTTGAAGAAGCTGATGCTTGCACCTACCCTTGACAGAAATTCTATGTCTACTCTTATGCGTTGTAAATATGGATGAGGTATTAAGGAAACATTCAAAGCTTTGCTCAGTACAGCATATCAATTCTCTTGATGGGAATAATAATGACGACGCGACGCAAAAATATTCATCTTTCCTCGCGCAACAATAGTGTGTCCTCTGCGAAATGTCACGGTGGTTCAATCTCATCAAGGTACTGCCCGTAGGTCATATGAGCTTGTTGATAAACATAATTTGTAGACCTGTCTGCTCTGACTGATGGGAAAATTGTGAATGAGGTGTATTAATTATGAATAATTGCTCTGTAATGAGGTAGGAAGGCTCGTGTGTGAAGCTTATTCAGCGGTATCCTTCCATTTCCACAACCCTGCATCTGCAATACCTGTTTTTTGCAGTTCCCATGGCAACCTGATGATGTTCCGTTTCACACAGACGGACTAAAATGTTTGCAGGTGGAGCAAAGCAGTGGGGACCGGCTTCTATTTCTGACACGACACTAATGCACAAGCCTGGCAAAACTGGCCGACAGGTGCTCGGACTATGAAGCTTTTAGTGGCTTTGAGAGAAGAAGGCGAATGTTTGAGGCTATTTTCAGTTGCTTTGAAGCGACAGACGTCTTATTTTATGTGACGGTCAAATTGGTGGTTCGGCACGAAGGAAGTGAAATGTTGAAAAAGACATTGACTCAGTAACAGCACAATGTACAACCAAACTAGGGATGTTTATTAAGTTTTAGTGTTCTCAGGCAAAACAAAGCTTTTAACAAAGGCATCACGACATTGTAAAACAACGTTATCCAAAAATATGAAACCTAACAACCATGATCTGATCAAATTATGATGGAAATCACTTCCCATTTAGATGAAATAGTGTTCGAAAGAGATCAAATACTTTCACATTATGGAAGTTAAATGTGTTTCTAAATGCCTTTGTGTTCAGGCAGAAGTACATAATTCCCCTTTTTGGACAAAACCACATCATGCATCATCTACTACTGAAGCTGCACAACATTTAAAGGCCACATAATTTAGCAGTTTATCAAAATTTCAATGCAGTCTCTGGAATCTGGAATGTGTCTGTGAAGTTTCAGCTCAAAATATTTTACCGATCAACAATTGGAGGATGTTAAAATGACCGTTTGAGCTGCTCCCCTCAAGTTCAAAGCAAAAAAGGGAAAGAGAAAAGCTGTCTTAATATGTTAAATCTGAAAATACTGCTGAATGAGTCAATCAACAGTCGCAGGCGGAGCTTAATCAATGTGATGTCACATTGTGGATAGAATGCAAGCAGCTCATGTGTGTTCAAACATTTAAAAGTGTATATTTCAGATTATGTGGCTTTCAAATGGTTGCAAATGTAAATAATAACAATAGCTAGAGCTCGACGTAAATAAACATGCTTGTGGCTTTACCAAGTGTTCATGTGTGTGATTTCCATTTTGTTAACAACAGAGCTACAGCTCTGCACCCGGTCATAGTCACCCTTCTCAACAATTGTTTCAAATGGTTACTTATAAAATAAAATTAAAGATGTGACCACGTCTAGGCAATGGGATAAAAATATGAATAAAGAATGAATGTGTTCAAGTACTTTAAAGCCATTCCAGGGGGAAAAAAAGACAACGTTGGAGAGCTGTTATGTTGCTTTGTAACAAAATGTCTTTTAGAGGGAGAGGTAATATGTTTTTGGGTAAAATTATGAGGACATAAAAATAAAAAATGCATGCGGGTTATAGGCTTATTCTAGGTATTATTGAAATCATCTTGACTTGCTAGTAAATTAATTACATTTTTGAAGACAGCCGTTTCTGAGGTTTAACAAAAGCTTTGCATTAATCTCTAAAGGGGTTTCTCTACTTAAGCCAAAATATGAAAAATGTTAACTTCCTTCCATTGACGGGAAGAGATTTAGCTTTAATCAGAATTCACATGACTTATAGAAAATAGAGAAATTGCATAAGAAAACGAGGTGGGGCTGTATGCTGCACGCACATCAGATGAATAACCCAGAAGCATAGCAGGCCTTCAGGTAACCATGGGAACCAGCAGAGTAAAGAGGAAAGAACACCGAGATCAAGCCTGACAAGCGTAAGCCGATAAACCAGCTTTGGCAATAAAAGACGAAAAACAAAACGCAATATAAATTAAATTGCAAACGCTGAGATAAAAAACTAAGCTGTGAAGAGGGTGAACGTATAGGCAGCCGATTCAGCTTTAATTACTCTGCGATCTGCTCTTCGGAGAATAGTCACAGTTTTACTCCTCAGGAGCAGAGCGTTCATTCACAGATATCCCTCGTACAGAAGCGAACCTAATTAAATGTTCAATCAAACTCCGAGGGGAACTCATCGCACACAGGGGAATGTGCTGAACTCCGTGTTAAGACCGTCTGGAGACTTTCCTGCCAAGACCCCCAGTGCAACAAATTAACATGGATCAGTTGCGAATAGTGCAAATGTGTGTGAAACTACATGTTTTAATATTGAATAAGTGAAAAGTTGCTGTAAAAGCCAGAACTACACTTTTAAAAGTGTATGGTGAGCGTCACTAGTTTCATCAAAATTTGAAGAACAGAAAGGTTGGTATATAGTCTGACCTTAACCTCACTTATCAACCACTGGAACTCATTTGTAAATCAGAAGGAACCTGGTTTAAAGGTGACATTATTGAATACTGGCGTCGACATCCACCTCAAACACTGTGTGTCAAAACCACCATGTTCTTATCTTCAAAGCCCACGTTCCTATCGACACTAATGTGCATGTGGGACAACGGCTGACCATTTTGGTTAAAGAAAAGCTCTTCCCATGTACAAGTCTTAAATGGAATTTTTATTTTAGAATACTGTCCAACAAAAATGTGGCCTATATTCGAGCATAAATACTTCAATATGTTTTGAGCATTAACGTTTTATTCTGAAAACAAAGCTGGAGTCAGAGCAGTTATACGCAAATGCAACGCTGCCATGCTGTTTTAGTTTTAAGGATATTTAACCAGAATTGCCTTAATTGAGTGGTTTCCGCATTTTAAAAGGATCCATTTTCATATATTTACAATTATAACTGGATCCTACCTCTTCTGTGAAAAACAAAAGATAACGTTTTAAGAAAGTGATTTTGTACATAAACAATATTGGTTGAACTAGAGCTTTAAATTGAGATTCCATGCACTTACTCGTAAAGCACAGCTCTGATCAGTAAGGCATCCTGCTCCATCGAAAAGCAGTTCACGTTTATAACGTACAAAGCAAAACAGCTACAGCTTTTTCAAGGTGATAGCAGCAACATAGTCATGGGTTCGATTCCCAGTGATTGCAGAATTGTAGAAAAATATACAATGCAATGTTAGGGACTTAGGATAAAACCAAATGCATTAATTATAAGCAAAATCGCAACAGTCAAACATTACCCTTATTAATATGCTTTTATATCATGAAAATACCTAAGGCGTTTTGAGGAACTGTGACAAAAAGATGTTGTTTCTAGAACTAGTGTCCTATAGTCGTCTTCTACTGTGCTATTATAAGTTTCTAATTATAAGTTTCTAATAATAATTGTGTATTAAACAACTGGAATATTGTAATAAACACTTGAAAATAAAGCAGATTTCATTCCAGGTAGTTGAAGGGATCCAAACCTTCACTTCCTAATCATTTTAATATTTTAATATGATTCCGCATCTTGGCATCAAGAGTCGCACAGACCTTTTCTTTAAGTGCTGGTCACACTGACCTCAAAGTTTTTCTAGAGCACTAAATTGCAACCAACAGCGTAGCCCAGCACTCACCCCTGGCTTTCGAAGCACTGCGGTGGCTGATACAGGACAGATGTTTTTCCATTTTCGCTTCTTTGATAAAGAAAATAACACATGAACGAAAAGTGCTCTGGTAGTCATTCTGAGGCATAAAAACATAATGGCTCTTTATGTAATAAACTCTTTCTTAACTCTGAAGACATAAATCAAACAAATGAATCCATATTGAACCTTTAAGTGATAGTAAACTTAAAAAACTCCCTTTAGATATGTATCAAAAAGGTTATGTTAGTTTTGTTTTGATAAAAGTAGAAGATATATTGAAGGATGAAATAAAATTCTTCAGTTTATGATCATTTAGGGGTATTTCCAAACTAGGTAGGTGAGAAACAACAAGCCATCATTGGAAAGACACCGTAAATCACACATTCACGTAAAGTCAAGGACTATTATCCCCTCAAACGCTGTAATTACCCACATACCCGACTGTTTGCATCTTATTTGTTTGTTTGTTGTTGGAGGGTGCCACCCCTTCTCATTAAAACAGAGGGGATAATTACACATCACTGAAGCTCTCAGGAGCTGGTGGAAATCCAAGACACCCCATCCAAACATCCACGGCCAGTTGTGGAGTTGTGCTTTTAGCTTAGGAGAATGAACAGAAAAACATCTTTGCCTTTGGAGCGGAATATAAAATTTGTTTAAAAACCTAGATTTCTTTTTTAAAAATAAAAGTCAATCTCTCTCATTACATTTCATCCATTTTAAATGGTTTGTGTACTGACAATGTTTTAAAAATATATTGATGAGAAGAACCACCAATTTGACCAAACAACTGAATACTCTCTTAATGTATCCTATAATAATTGTTTGATTGATAGTGAGAGAGAAAATCTTGATTTCTGGTATTCTTACAACCGTGCACATATTGCAGATGTATTTCGAGGCGTTAAGCTCGTGCGTTCTATTTTTGCTAATGACGTCCATCTCTGTGGGTGTTTGTCTTACCTTGTATGCTTGGAAACAGAAGTGCGCAAGAATAAGATAAAACTAAATTCAATCTCTGCAAACATTGGCTTTGTCTCTTACCTAGATTGTGTCTCTTGTTTTTGGCGTGCTCGTGGATGTGTTTCTTGCTGAAGCAGCCGAAGAACACGCAATGAAGACAGGAGTGAAGTCGATTTAAATGAGCTCCACACATGTGACATATACATGACTTCGCCTAAAATGGGAGAGAAGGAGAGAGAGAACGATTCAGGTGTTAAGCAGTGACATTTGTATTTCCAAAACCCACCATGCACCCATTTTTGTCATTTTAGGCTCACATGGTGCTCTACATGATGTTAGACATGACCACAAAAGAAAAAAGGCCAATCCTAAATGCCACTCAATCTTTAGGATACTCCTCAGAGTCCAGACTTTCATAATACAGCTCGATCGAGGGGTGTAGAAGTTTACTGTTAAGTCTTCATTGGTGTGGACTTGGATAAAGCCCTTTCACGGCTACAAGGGGTGCATCCAGAAGTACCGTTCTGAATATTTGGCACCACTTGGACTCAAGGACTTATCAGACAATGAAAGCACAGATTAAATTGCAAGAAGTTAAAGATTAAAGCCATTTTACAATGCAGGTCATGATGCCCTATTCCAACTTTGTGACTCTTGTATCCATTTTTTGACGACCTTCTTACATTATAAGTGACCCATATTCGAAGTCTGCATTTACGCTACTCTCTATGTCATGACCCAAGGTAGACATTGACAGTTCAAAATCATTTTTTTCCATTCACACGGCAGTTTGAAGACATAAATACACTGATCATATAAAATTAGTAGTATTTCTTCCAAATTCTTTTTTCCCCGATACATTTCTGGGATTGCATATTTTCCATTTTTACTCCACAAGATAAATACATTTTTGCACTTAAGTGTACTCCAGCATTTACTTCAGCTTTAATTGAAAATCTAGATACTAAAGTGTTTTTGAATGGGAAAATCATTTTAAAAAAGGGCATAGTGTACAACTTTGTTAGTATAAATCAGCATCTTGCACCTTGTTATTTCCCTAAGACTACTTATTTAATGTTAAATTGTAAAATATAAAAAACAGTACATTTTACTAGCAGTTTATATATGTGGATAAATTGACTACTAATTTGACCAATTGACATTTTCAATGCATGTTTGACGGCAGCTTCTCTTAAATAAAACTACAAATGTATTTCCTCATAAGAACCCGACATGAATCCAGGGGTCATATCCAGTCTGTCCCGCATTGGAAAAAAGTAGAATTGGGTCACTTGATACATGCAGTGTTAACATGGCATAAGACAACAGACTCAAGTCGTACATGTCTGTGTTCAGCATGAAATCATACCCAAAATCAATTTTGACCAAACAGTTTGGGAGAGATGTACGGGTCTAAATTCATTCCTTTCATTCCATTTAATCTTTGTGACCTTGCAAATGTTATATAAGACAGGCCCCATTCTCCTTAAGTTGAAATCCATCCATGAAGAGTTTTCATCAACACAACCTCAAAGTGGGATAACATAAATGGCAAATAAAAAACATATAAAGCCTCCTCCGGCCACAACAGTAAGACCATTTTATTAAATTCTGTGGTTTTGTCTTAAAGTTAGAATGAGCTCAATACATTTCCAGCCTTTGCTTTTACCTCCAGCCTAGCTATTTATATATAGACCCCATTTTCAGCTTCACATCCTGCCCATCCACTATTCCCCAGCGACGTACCACCATAAAGACAACTGAGAATCACTATCCAACAGCCCAAGTGGGTCTTGAAAAGCTAAACATCAGGTGATTTGAGAACAGAATTGGAGCATTATTTCTTTTTTACAACCGTTGCTTTAATGAAAAGCAATTGTTCCCCTCAAACAGCATGGCTACCGGCCCCATGAGGGATGGTAACAAGGATGGTAACAAGAAAAAATAAAGGGCAGGGAGATCTCATCGACACGACCATTAACCAAAAAAAACCACCCTCTGTCCATTCTTATAAACAGTAAGTCCTAAAAAATAAACTATATTAGATGGCCAAGGATTTGTTGCATTGGAAACAAAAAGAGAAAGGCCTTGTTTTGTCTTTCATCCGAGTAATCTGATATGAGGCGTTGTGAGACAAGAGCACATGGCAAACATATGATACACACATGTACACACAGATACACACAAGTACACTTACAACAGGGCACCAAAACGTCCTAAGAGTATCATTAATACCATTATGGATATGTGATAAATATGATCCCGATCATATCGTATGAATACTGAAGTAAAGCTACACCTTGCGATAATTCCAAGGCCGAATTCCCTTTTGACCCAGATCCATGTTTTTAGTCGAAAGACTGTGCCAGAGAACAGATTATTTTCAGAGCAACATATACAGTACTATTTCTGCAGCGTGTACTGCATATATCATGCAGTATGTAAATGCCTCCAAGATCTTCTTTGAACATCTTCACTTCCCTTCTTGTCTTGCTCCTTCCACCTGCCTAGACATAAGGCAGCTTCCCACTGTCAGCATTTTCTCTTGGTCTTTTCTGTTGGTGTTAATGTTCTATGAGATGATACATCGATCCGCACCTCATCTAAGATGGGGGAACTGATAAACAAGACAAGACAGATCAGCTTCTTCCTACACGACCCACTGGTTCTGCTGCTTTCTCAGTTATACATACTCAGTGATTCTTACTGTAGGTATTTGTTATTGTCTAAGGAAGCTTCCTTGTTAAGATTTTGGAAATGGGGTTGAACATGTCTTGAATGGATTAGTATACAAACATTAAACATAGCATCTTAAAAAATTCACAATGTTTATGTTGTTCATCTCCCAGCATAACTTCTGTTACATTTGTGTTGTGATCCTATAGGATCGTGGAAACGCTTCTGTATGTTGCAAAACAAAAGAGAGAAACCGATGTGCTTTTAGGAGGAATTTTGCAACACAACTGCCCATATTAAATTTTCTCAAGAGACGACCATGACAGAGTGATAAAAGCGACAGCGGAGGTGCTTTAGCAAGTACAGACACTTGCATTAAGCTTGTATATCATTCATTCTGAGGATAAGACATCAAGTATGGAATAAAAACTTTGAAAGACCTTGGAAGTCAGTCGCAAGGTTAAAATTCTCTATGACACCACAAGTACATTTTTGTGAATTTTACTTTATCAAATTCACTGAAGGTATGTTTCATGTGGCTTATGATATAACATTGTTTAATTTGAATTAATACTAATACCAATTTTTAAACTTGATATTATATGTATCATGGCACATGAAGTGTAATGCTTTCTTTTACAGACAATAACCAAAAGAGAGCTGTCCTGTCAATATTTATTACCAATAAAGCCGTCGATGTTTGGAGGTGAGGATCAGCTAATAACTTCGTTCCATATATATATATATATATATATATATATGTATATATATATATATATATATATATATATATGTATATATATATATATATGTATATATATATATATATATATATATATATATATATATATATATATGTATATATATATATATATATATATATATATATATATATATATATATATATATATGTATACAGATACCTTGAAGTAACGGGAAACTCAATCACACAAACTGAAGTACAGATTAAATACAAAACAAAACTGTGCTTTACCACACTCAAAATATCCCTTTGATATGATTGTCTTTATTATTGTAGAAGTGCAGCATGACGTCAGGCGGAGCACACACACATTACCTGACAGCAGAATCATCCACACAACACAATCCCACACAACTGATGGGCTGTTCTAGTTTTAACCTCAAGTTCCACACGTTCTGTCGAGAATGAGTCCATTATACAAGATTAGCGTCACTTTAAAAATACAAAGCTTAAATGCAGAATTGTGGGAAGCGTGCTTCAACTGAGATGGATGCTCATGACGCGGATGCGGTGCAATGCGTTCTACAGTTGTGGTTCTGATACAGACGTGTTAAGTCACATCGGGATTTCATCACAAATGCATTTAATCGTGCAATACTGTGTAGTCTGGCCAGCTACAAGACAACTTCATTGTTTCGGAAAACAGTACTGTCCAAGCGTAAGGGAGTAAAGTAGCTCTCAAACATGCTGCAGTGTTTGTGAAATATTCCCAATCGGATACAGGGAAATAAACTGAACTTATTACATTGGGAGTTAAGTGTGAGCAAGCAACTAAGCAAACCTTCAAATAGCTGTAGCATTATACCAGTTCCTGACGGTTCTGTTCTATTGATATTTTTCTTTCACTAAGTGAAGTAACACTTTATTGTTCATTGGTAATAGTATAGTAAATAAGTGGCAATGGGACGTACTTTTACTTATTCACTTTTATTACTTATTATATCTAGCTTCTAAATATGGATATCTGCCTATGGCGATTTACAAAAAAACGTCAATTATCAGACCGATACATCTGAAGAGAGATATATCGGTTGACCTCTATTGCTATTTAATTGGACATGTAATTAATCATTTTAGCTTACGTATTAGCTTATAACTATTTATTCTTTATAAAATGTACTCTATTCTTTATTCTATTCTTTGCAGGTGCTTATCGCATGTTTAGTTTGGGCACAAAATGACTGTTATAGGGAATTGTTATTAAAAGAAACTCAGTAATACTGTACATTTATTACTGTCGACAAAATGACATGAATTGCAGCAAACATCTCAATCTCATACGGTGGCCATTAGGGAAAATGATTGTGTAGTGAACCTGTTGAAGTGAAAAAAATACAAAGTCAAGGAAGATTTAAAGAACCTCTTTAACAAAACCACTATTGCCCTATTAAGCCTACTAAGTCGACACTCAAACAACCAACTACGTGAAAATAAAAAATTGGCTTGACAAAATTGTGACTGGCCTGTGGGGTGGATGGCATCAGATTCTGTTACCCACAGCAACATGTTATAAAAACGACACAGTGATGCTGACTCAATAAAACCAGATTCCAAAGAAAGGAAGACTGCAGCTACTGATCACACTCTCATTGAACAGATCCAGCGTGACCTCTGTCATCCTACTAAACCAGAGGTCTGAATTGGTTCCACAATTACTTGACAAAAAATAGAAACTGATTTTGGAGGGGTTGGTGAATAAAGAATCTATATCAAATGATTCATAACCTAGGCAATATGTTAGTTGATAGACTTTCACAAAACAATGTACGAATGACTAATCGAAGGCATCAAAAGGATGTCAGCAAGACTATTTCTGTTGTTGGTTCCTAACAAACCCTGAATGGTCGGCAGACATTGGGTCCTTTACACGAAGGGTCAATAACCACACTAAGCCTATACAAACCAGCGGCGGACCGCCAATCATGTCGGTTCTAACGGTTTCTGCAGCAACCAGGCATCCAATCACAGGGTTGCTGCTGTGTTTCCAAGATCACAAGTGTGGTAGCAGGCATGCGGGCGATGAGAAGAATCATATGAAGTGAGAGACATAAAAGAGAAGAGAAAGAGGGAAAGCGTTGATGGTAAAGAATGGATGACAGTTCAAACACATGCAGATGAGGTAAATGAACGCTTCTGAGCTGCCTTGACTGTGATAAGCTTGCTAGAGGCTAAATAAATAAGATCAGCTGAGCGAGCACGTGAGTGAGCGCAGGGGGAGTGGAAGACTGATGAAAAAAACCCTCTGTGCAGTTAGATGATAGGGCTTGTCGATTACCCATGGTCCCTTTCTGCTACAAGCCCATTCTGAATGGGAAGGATGTTCAGGGTGTGTTGGTACACGTGGAACATTATTCCACTTTATCCCCATCCTTCTTCTCTTGAAATAAAAGCTTAATCAACATGATGCTTTTTGATCATTCATCCTCTGCGGTAGCCTTGAATTTATTCTTCAAAACATCTGGAAAAAAGCCAACCTCCTCCATAAATAAAGCAACAGGAGAAACATCTTGGGATAAAAATGATCAAACGGTCATGATTCGTATTCAAGTCGCAAACCGCCGTGTTTAAGCATTTGTAGGGCTATGAATTATGAACCAGAAAAACTGCAGAGGAGTCTTTTATCTCCGAATCATATTGCTACTTTGTGCTTTCTGTCGACCAGATTTAAAACATCCACAATGTATTAGGAAACTTCTCGGTGGCCTGCCGTGGAGAGCCGCAGGCCCCATTGCAACTCCATAAATATCTGGTGAAGCTCAAGAGGGACAAGTGGATGGTGTGGGACTGTCTGAATTTAACGCACGTCTTCCCAAGGCAAGTATCAATATGACTAACAGCCCATGCTGGAATTAATTATTGATAGTAAGCTGGGAGCCCATTACATGCAGAATAGATGTGCTACAACCAGACTATAAAAATTGTTTTCAATGGTTAATGAAGCCCAAGCTAGTAATCGGACAGGCTTCAACGCTTTCTGCCGTTAATCACAGTCCTGATTTAGATTAACCTTGTATGGTTGAAAGTCATGGTTTGTAGAATAAACCATTTTCTTGGTCTTAAGCAAATGAAAATTTTACTGCACAAATAGTGCATTAAATGTTCAGTTGTATCATTGTATTAATAAATAAATAGATAGATTTAAGCTTTGGGGGTATATATGAAATCTGAACATTCAAGCCTTTAACTTGGAAAATAAAGCAATGGAACTCAACGGAAAAGAAAGAAGTCAATGGCATCAAATATTATTTTCATTACCAATATTTCTTCGCAATACTTTAAATTGTGCTCTGCAAAAGAAGTTCATTCAGCATTAAAATAATATAAGTGCAATAAAATTATGAAAGGGTGACTGTATACCAGAATATGCACATTCAATATAGACCGCTCTGCATATAGTCAACAAAAGCTGGTTCAAAGGTGGTCCAAAAGAACTTCCTGTACAAACGTCTCAAGCTCACAAACTGAACATATGTTACAGAATTAAAATGTTACTTTATTTAACATAAAATGATGCATGTTTAACTTATTTTAAATGAAAGAGGTCTATAGAAACAATCACGTCCCTTTATTCTTTATATGTAATAATCGCAAGCTGTCTGATCATAACAAACAACAACTTCAGCATTAAACTCATGAAGCAAGCTGTTTTTGGATCATTACATTCAACGCTTTATGTTTTTAAGCACAGACACATAAACACCTGTAGTGGCCATCAAAATCCATTCCTCTCCTGTTTGTCCCCACACAGGAAAGTGTGTTTGGAAAAGACAAATTAGACAATCATGTCTCCGTTATCATGGCCTTCATGATCAATGTGTTTGTTTTCTCATCTGCTCCCTCTTTCTGCTCGGTGCATTTACTTTAATAGTGGTTACCATAGCAAAGGCGCTGCAGCAGGATCTCGGTAAAAATCGGCGTGCGTTTGAATATACGATCTGGTCTGATGTCACTCCTTGAACAAAGTAGCAGAATGGAACAGCTTGAATCTTAGAACGAGACTGCGGCCGCAAATAAGCAAGGGGTCTCTCCTCGCCAGTCACTTGAATTATCAGAACCCATATTAATAGTAAGTAAATGTGGGTGAGAACACAAAAACGCAACCCTGGTAACCAAACATCTATATTCCGAGGCATCTTTTGAACACACTACAAGCATTACATCACTGTTGCCAACTTAGAAGGCTCCAGGCTGGATATGACGATATTAAATGGTATCCACCAACCACAGAAAAACTACAGGGGTAATCTTAACCAGTCCATTGTGAGTTCTTTGAATTTACAAGCTTTAATCGACAATTCTATAAGAAATAACAGACTAAGTAAGATGTTTGGGACCCAAACAATAAATGTAGGTTTTTTAATCAACTGCAATAAATCTAACAAAACTTAAACTAATCTCAATGAACAGAAATGGTCTAACTAAAGGGCTATACCCTCCTTTTCATCAAACTGTAGTAAGTAAGGATAAATTTAGACAAAAACAAAGCATAGGTTTTGATGGTGAATATAAAATATACAGGGTCCAACAAACACTGTGTTTTTCCTTACATTTAAACATGTTTCTGATGACACAGACAAAAACTTGTCGGTTACCCAATTTGGCGCAAATGCATCGTACTCTCAGTGATTGTGGTTTGTTTGTGGGTGCGCAGTCGGAGACCTTGCATTAATGCACGATTTACCCTTTAGTCCTTCATATCATATCTCTTGTTCTGCAGCAAGAAGACGCAGCCAAAAGGAGCAGTTCTGGCAAACTGCCTTTCCAGCTTTTACGGAGCTCCTCGTATTCCTATTGTCCCGTCTTGGGTACAACAGGTCATTGGAGATGGGTAACCAGTTCCCTTCGCACCTGTGCTCAGGGGCCTTTGAACTGTGATGCTGTCCAGTGGTGCATTACTAAAAATGCTGCGTTATATATGACCTGATGCCTGTTTTACACTTCACTCATTCAAGCCTAAAAACAATATATGAACAACTAACAGACTAGATCGGACAAAACAGTGAAGGCTGAGAATAGAGCGTGTGCCTTATAAGTCTAAACTGTTTGAATGTTTAAAGTGATCATTTACTCAACCTCCCGTCATTTCCCCCCTGTATATCTTTAACACAGAACTTGAAATAAGATTCTTCTAAGAACGTTGTTTACTGGCACCTGTTCACCTGCACAGGGGTCATTCATGGTCTGGTGGTCAGACTTGGTTGCGGGTTCAAGTGCCAGCAGGCAATGACCGAAGCGTCCTTGAGCAGGGCACCATACCCCAATATGCTCTGCAGTGATGTTTGACTACCGCATATTACTTGTAGGTGGATAAAAGCGTCTGCCCAATGAATAAATGTAAATGCATAGGTATCATGTTCATAGATTAACGGGTGCCACTGCTTTTGGTTAACCAACATTCTTCAAAACATCTTTTGTGTTCTGCAGGTTCAAAGCGACGCGAGGGTGGACAAACGACTTTAAGTTTGGGGTCAACTTCACCGCGACCCGAAATCTTGTTTGAATAACCTGATCTGAAACAAGCACAGCTCCCATCCGCCTTCATACCAAACGTCACCAAGAGGTTCTCATTCCCAATATCCCGCTTACGTAGCTGTCCGAACTACTTCCCCTATACCAATCCAGTACCGAAACATTGGGTTGGATCCTTCCTAAAATCGAGTCGACCTGACCTCGTTTGTGATGAGTCATTGGGTGACTTCACACCCCGAAGCCCGAACACCATGACTCATCCTATCGAATATTCGCACGGTTTAAAATCCACGAAACAATCGATCTTATTACATCCCCTGCTTAACTTATTACATAACCCTGCGTACGTTCCCCCGCATCCAGAGATGGAAATCCAACTCTATACGGCCTTAAATATACATTCCTGCCCCTATTGTTAACAACCCACGGATGAGGGATTCGACCATTCTTCAACGCCTGCATCCCTGGACCACAGCATCACAGATGCGGGTGTCCTCGGCCGCTTGGCGTTCAAATCGACATCAGTGATTCGACGAAACGCCAAAACACGCCGGATGTGACCTGTTCATCCTCCCAGATGTGTCAGGTTCTGGATGTAGGGGTGGGAGGTCCATCAAGGGACACAGGAGCACGTGAGCCTCCAAGGATGAGAGATGCATGAGTGACACATTCATCCTGCATCTTTGTGCACAGCAAGATGCCTCGAGACCCCCCCCCCCCCGGCAAACCTTGAAGACCCCCACATCCAGCCAATGAGGAGTCTGCGCAGGCAGGCCGGTCCGCATGAAGACCTGAAATCACAGCCTGGGAGAAAACACGTGAAATGATGCCAGTTTCGGGTCACGGGGTCACCGGACCCGGGCGTATTTTCGTTACCTTGCGTTTCCTGGTTTCGGCCGAGCCGCTCCACACAAAGCACTGATAAATGACCCGCAGATTCTGCTTCCAGTTCTCCACTTTAAAAGTGTTGACGTGGGAGCACCCGGCCGGACTCATGACGGAACCGGCATCCGAGTTTCGGTTTATTTCGGCGTCAGAACCACGAAGTTAAAGTGACGGCAGCGATTGTTCCGTTCGGTCGGGCGGTGCGGCGAGATGCGCGTCACGCATGCGGAGGTCTCTCCTCAGCGTCCTCGCGCCACAAACACGTCATCGTCGACGATATCTCCACGCGCTTGTGTTTAAACTCGGCACGCTTTGATGTTCTCTCTCCCAGCTCGGCTGTTTTAATGGACGGCTTTGGAATTCAACTCGGCACCGTGGGCGACGCAATCCCGTCGCCGATTGGTCGCCGGGGCGCCGTCCGCCACTCCCATTGGCTGTGCCGCGCGCCATTTCCGTTCGGCTTCCGCCTCGTTCTGGTAGAGACGCGCCGCGTGATTGGCCGGAGACGCCGCTCGTCGGTGTTCGAAGACGCGTGCGCCGCTTCGAGGGCTGCGATTGGCTGCGGTGGGCAAGAGGCGGGCCGTCGTGTTGATTATGTCATTCGAGAGAAAAACGGCGTCCGCGTGCCTACCTGCGTTGAAGTTGGGGGATAGGAAATCGGGCGTGAGGGTTCGTGCATCATCACTGCGTTTAAACACGCACAGATTAAATCAAACCCATAGACGTGAACTTCTATCAAGAGTGTCTCATATTCTATAAAGAATGTCTCATATTCTATCAAGAGTGTCTCATATTCTATCAGGAGTGTCTCATATTCTATCAAGAATGTCTCATATTCTATCAAGAATGTCTCATATTCTATCAAGAATGTCTCATATTCTATCAAGAATGTCTCATATTCTATCAAGAATGTCTCATATTCTATAAAGAATGTCTCATATTCTATCAAGAATGTCTCATATTCTATAAAGAATGTCTCATATTCTATAAAGAATGTCTCATATTCTATCAAGAGTGTCTCATATTCTATAAAGAATGTCTCATATTCTATCAAGAGTGTCTCATATTCTATAAAGAATGTCTCATATTCTATAAAGAATGTCTCATATTCTATAAAGAATGTCTCATATTCTATCAGGAGTGTCTCATATTCTATCAAGAATGTCTCATATTCTATCAGGAGTGTCTCATATTCTATAAAGAATGTCTCATATTCTATCAAGAGTGTCTCATATTCTATCAAGAATGTCTCATATTCTATCAAGAATGTCTCATATTCTATAAAGAATGTGTCATATTCTATCAAGAGTGTCTCATATTCTATCAAGAATGTCTCATATTCTATCAAGAATGTCTCATATTCTATAAAGAATGTCTCATATTCTATCAAGAGTGTCTCATATTCTATAAAGAATGTCTCATATTCTATAAAGAATGTCTCATATTCTATAAAGAATGTCTCATATTCTATCAGGAGTGTCTCATATTCTATCAAGAATGTCTCATATTCTATCAGGAGTGTCTCATATTCTATCAAGAATGTCTCATATTCTATAAAGAATGTCTCATATTCTATCAAGAATGTCTCATATTCTATCAAGAATGTCTCATATTCTATCAAGAATGTCTCATATTCTATCAAGAATGTCTCATATTCTATAAAGAATGTCTCATATTCTATAAAGAATGTCTCATATTATATCAAGAGTGTCTCATATTCTATAAAGAATGTCTCATATTCTATCAAGAGTGTCTCATATTCTATAAAGAATGTCTCATATTCTATAAAGAATGTCTCATATTCTATAAAGAATGTCTCATATTCTATCAAGAGTGTCTCATATTCTATAAAGAATGTCTCATATTCTATAAAGAATGTCTCATATTCTATAAAGAATGTCTCATATTCTATCAAGAATGTCTCATATTCTATAAAGAATGTCTCATATTCTATCAAGAATGTCTCATATTCTATCAAGAATGTCTCATATTCTATAAAGAATGTCTCATATTCTATCAAGAATGTCTCATATTCTATCAAGAATGTCTCATATTCTATCAAGAATGTCTCATATTCTATCAAGAATGTCTCATATTCTATAAAGAATGTCTCATATTCTATCAAGAGTGTCTCAGATTCTATCAAGAGTGTCTCATATTCTATCAAGAGTGTCTCATATTCTATCAAGAATGTCCAATATTCTATCAAGAATGACCAATATTCTATCAAGAGTGTCTCATATTCTATCAAGAATGTCTCATATTCTATCAAGAGTGTTTCATATTCTATCAAGAGTGTCTCATATTCTATCAAGAGTGTTTCATATTCTATCAAGGGTGTCTCATATTCTATCAAGAATGTCTCATGTTCTATCAAGAGTGTCTCATATTCTATCAAGAATGTCCAATATTCTATCAAGAGTGTCTCAGATTCTATAAAGAGTGTTTCATATTCTATCAAGAGTGTCTCATATTCTATCAAGAGTGTCTCATATTCTATCAAGAGTGTCTCATATTCTATCAAGAATGCCCAATATTCTATCAAGAGTGTCTCATATTCTATCAAGAGTGTCTCATATTCTATCAAGAGTGTCTCATATTCTATCAAGAGTGTCTCATATTTTATCAAGAGTGTTTCATATTCTATCAAGAATGTCTCATATTCTATAAAGAATGTCTCATATTCTATCAAGATGGTCTCATATTCTATCAAGAATGTCTCATATTCTATCAAGAGTGTCTCATATTCTATCAAGAGTGTCTCATATTCTATCAAGAGTGTCTCATATTCTATCAAGAGTGTCTCATATTCTATCAAGAATGTTTCATATTCTATCAAGAGTGTCTCATATTCTATCAAGAGTGTCTCATATTCTATCAAGAATGTCTCATATTCTATCAATAATGTCTCATATTCTATCAAGAATGTCCAATATTCTATCAAGAGTGTCTCATATTCTATCAAGAATGTCTCATATTCTATCAATAATCTTTCATATTCTATCAGGAGTGTCTCATATTCTATCAAGAATGTCCAATATTCTATCAAGAGTGTCTCAGATTCTATCAACAGTGTCTCATATTCTATCAATAATGTCTCATATTCTATTAATAATGTCTCATATTCTATCAAGAATGTCCAATATTCTATCAAGAGTGTCTCAGATTCTATCAAGAGTGTCTCATATTCTATCAAGAGTGTCTCATATTCTATCAATAATGTCTCATATTCTATCAAGAATGTCCAATATTCTATCAAGAGTGTCTCAGATTCTATCAATAATGTCTCATATTCTATCAAGAATGTCCAATATTCTATCAAGAGTGTCTCAGATTCTATCAAGAGTGTCTCAGATTCTATCAAGAGTGTCTCATATTCTATCAATAATGTCTCATATTCTATCAAGAATGTCCAATATTCTATCAAGAGTGTCTCAGATTCTATCAAGAATGTCCAATATTCTATCAAGAGTGTCTCAGATTCTATAAAGAATGTCTCATATTCTATCAAGAGTGTCTCATATTCTATCAAGAATGTCTCATATTCTATCAATAGTGTTTCATATTCTATCAAGAGTGTTTCATATTCTATCAAGGGTGTCTCATATTCTATCAAGAATGTCTCATGTTCTATCAAGAGTGTCTCATATTCTATCAAGAATGTCCAATATTCTATCAAGAATGTCTCATATTCTATCAAGAATGTCTCATATTCTATCAAGAGTGTTTCATATTCTATCAAGAGTGTCTCAGATTCTATCAAGAGTGTTTCATATTCTATCAAGAGTTTCTCATATTCTATCAAGAATGTCTCATATTCTATCAAGAGTGTCTCATATTCTATCAAGAATGTCCAATATTCTATCAAGAGTGTCTCATATTCTATCAAGAATGTCTCATATTCTATCAAGAGTGTTTCATATTCTATCAAGAGTGTCTCATATTCTATCAAGAATGTCTCATATTCTATCAAGAGTGTCTCATATTCTATCAAGAATGTCTCATATTCTATCAAGAATGTCCAATATTCTATCAAGAGTGTCTCAGATTCTATCAAGAATGTCCAATATTCTATCAAGAGTGTCTCAGATTCTATAAAGAATGTCTCATATTCTATCAAGAGTGTCTCATATTCTATCAAGAATGTCTCATATTCTATCAAGAGTGTCTCATATTCTATCAAGAATGTCCAATATTCTATCAAGAGTGTCTCATATTCTATCAAGAATGTCTCATATTCTATCAAGAGTGTTTCATATTCTATCAAGAGTGTCTCATATTCTATCAAGAATGTCTCATATTCTATCAAGAGTGTCTCATATTCTATCAAGAATGTCTCATATTCTATCAAGAATGTCCAATATTCTATCAAGAGTGTCTCAGATTCTATCAAGAATGTCCAATATTCTATCAAGAGTGTCTCAGATTCTATAAAGAATGTCTCATATTCTATCAAGAGTGTCTCATATTCTATCAAGAATGTCTCATATTCTATCAATAGTGTTTCATATTCTATCAAGAGTGTTTCATATTCTATCAAGGGTGTCTCATATTCTATCAAGAATGTCTCATGTTCTATCAAGAGTGTCTCATATTCTATCAAGAATGTCCAATATTCTATCAAGAATGTCTCATATTCTATCAAGAATGTCTCATATTCTATCAAGAGTGTTTCATATTCTATCAAGAGTGTCTCAGATTCTATCAAGAGTGTTTCATATTCTATCAAGAGTTTCTCATATTCTATCAAGAATGTCTCATATTCTATCAAGAGTGTCTCATATTCTATCAAGAATGTCCAATATTCTATCAAGAGTGTCTCATATTCTATCAAGAATGTCTCATATTCTATCAAGAGTGTTTCATATTCTATCAAGAGTGTCTCATATTCTATCAAGAATGTCTCATATTCTATCAAGAGTGTCTCATATTCTATCAAGAATGTCTCATATTCTATCAAGAATGGCTATTATTCTATAAAGAATGTCTCATATTCTATCAAGAATGTCTCATATTCTATCAAGAATGTCTCATATTCTATCAAGAATGTCTCATATTTTATCAAGAGTGTCTCATATTCTATCAAGAATGTCTCATATTCTATCAAGAATGTCTCATATTCTATCAAGAATGTCTCATATTCTATCAAGAATGTCTCATATTCTATCAATAATGTCTCATATTCTATCAAGAATGTCCAATATTATATCAAGAGTGTCTCAGATTCTATCAAGAGTGTCTCATATTCTATCAAGAATGTCCAATATTCTATCAAGACTGTCTTATATTTTATCAAGAATGTCTCATATTCTATCAATAATGTCTCATATTCTATCAAGAATGTCCAATATTATATCAAGAGTGTCTCAGATTCTATCAAGAGTGTCTCATATTCTATCAATAATGTCTCATATTCTATCAATAATGTCCAATATTCTATCAAGAGTGTCTCATATTCTATAAAGAATGTCTCATATTCTATCAAGAATGTCTCATATTCTATAAAGAATGTCTCATATTCTATAAAGAATGTCTCATATTCTATCAAGAGTGTCTCATATTCTATAAAGAATGTCTCAAATTCAATCAACAATGTCTCATATTCTATCAAGAATGTATCATATTCTATCAATAATATCTCATATTCTAAAAAGAATGTGTCATATTCTATCAAGAATGTCTCGTATTCTATCAAGAGTGTCTCATATTCTATAAAGAATTTCTCATATTCTATCAAGAGTGTCTCATATTCTATCAAAAAAGTCTCATATTCTATCAAGAGTGTCTCATATTCTATAAAGAATTTCTCATATTCTATCAAGAGTGTCTCATATTCTATAAAGAGTGTTCTATCATATTCTATCAATAATGTCTCATATTCTATAAAGAACGTCTCAGATTCTATCAAGAGTGTCTCATATTCTATAAAGAATTTCTCATATTCTATCAAGAGTGTCTCATATTCTATCAAGAATGTCTCATATTCTATAAAGAATTTCTCATATTCTATCAAGAGTGTCTCATATTCTATAAAGAATTTCTCATATTCTATAAAGAGTGTTCTATCATATTCTATCAATAATGTCTCATATTCTATAAAGAATGTCTCATATTCTATCAAGAGTGTCTCATATTCTATAAAGAATTTCTCATATTCTATCAAGAGTGTCTCATATTCTATCAAGAATGTCTCATAATCTATCAAGAGTGTCTCATATTCTATAAAGAATTTCTCATATTCTATCAAGAGTGTCTCATATTCTATCAAGAATGTCTCATATTCTATCAAGAGTGTCTCATATTCTAACAAGAATGTCTCATATTCTATAAAGAATGTCTCATATTCTAACAAGAGTGTCTCATATTCTATCAAGAATGTCTCATATTCTATCAAGAATGTCTCATATTCTATCAAGAGTGTCTCATATTCTATAAAGAGTGTCTCATATTCTATCAAGAATGTCTCATATTCTATGAAGAATGTCTCATATTCTATAAAGAATGTCTCATATTCTATCAAGAGTGTCTCATATTCTATAAAGAGTGTCTCATATTCTATCAAGAGTGTCTCATATTCTATCAAGAATGTCTCATATTCTATCAAGAATGTGTCATATTCTATAAAGAATGTCTCATATTCTATAAAGAGTGTCTCATATTCTATCAAGAATGTCTCATATTCTATCAAGAATGTCTCATATTCTATAAAGAATGTCTCATATTCTATAAAGAGTGTCTCATATTCTATCAAGAGTGTCTCATATTCTATAAAGAATGTCTCATATTCTATCAAGAGTGTCTCATATTCTATAAAGAGTGTCTCATATTCTATCAAGAATGTCTCATATTCTATCAAGAATGTGTCATATTCTATAAAGAATGTCTCATATTCTATAAAGAGTGTCTCATATTCTATCAAGAATGTCTCATATTCTATCAAGAATGTCTCATATTCTATAAAGAATGTCTCATATTCTATAAAGAGTGTCTCATATTCTATCAAGAATGTCTCATATTCTATCAAGAATGTCTCATATTCTATCAAGAATGTCTCATATTCTAACAAGAATGTCTCAATTTCCATCAAGAATGTCTGATATTCTATCAAGAATGTCTCATATTCTATAAAGAATGTCTCGTATTCTATAAAGAATGTCTCATATTCTATCAAGAATGTCTCATATTCTATCAAGAATGTCTCATATTCTATAAAGAATGTCTCATATTCTTTCAAGAATGTCTCATATTCTATAAAGAATGTCTCATATTCTATCAATAATGTCTCATATTCTAAAAATAATGTCTCATATTCTATCAATAATGTCTCATATTCTATCAATAATGTCTCATATTCTATAAAGAATGTCTCATATTCTATCAAGAGGGTCTCATATTCTATAAAGAATGTCTCATATTCTATAAAGAGTGTCTCATATTTTATCAAGAATGTCTCATATTCTATAAGGAATGTCTCATATTCTATCAAGAATTTCTCATATTCTATCAAGAATGTCTCATATTCTATCAAGAAAGTCTCATATTCTATCAAAAATGTCTCATATTCTATCAAGAATCTCTCATATTCTATAAAGAATGTCTCATATTCTATCAAGAATGTCTCATATTCTATCAAGAATGTCTTATATTCTTTCAAGAATGTCTCATATTCTATCAAGAATGTCTCATATTCAATCAAGAATGTCTCATATTCTATCAAGAATGTCTCATATTCTATCAAGAATGTCTCATATTCTATAAAGAATGTCTCATATTCTATCAAGAATGTTTCAAATTCTATAAAGAATGTCTCATATTCTATAAATTGTCTCATATTGTATCAAGAATGTCTCATATTCTATCAAGAGTGTCTCATATTCTATAAAGAATCTCTCATATTCTATCAAGAATGTCTCATATTCTATCAAGAATGTCTCATATTCTATAAAGAATGTCTCATATTCTTTCAAGAATGTCTCATATTCTATCAAGAATGTCTCATATTCAATCAAAAATGTCTCTTATTCTATAAAAAAGGTCTCATATTCTATCAAGAATGTCTCATATTCAATCAATAATGTCTCATATTCAATCAAGAATGTCTCATATTCTATCAAGAATGTCTCATATTCAATCAAGAATGTCTCATATTCTATCAAGAATGTCTCATATTCTATCAAGAATGTCTCATATTCAATCAATAATGTCTCATATTCTATCAAGAATGTCTCATATTCTAAAAAGAATGTTTCATATTCTATCAAGAATGTCTCGTTCTCTATCAAGAATGTTTCATATTCTATCAAGAATGTCTCGTTCTCTATCAAGAATGTCTCATATTCTATAAAGAATGTCTCATATTCTATCAAGAATGTATCATATTCTATCAATAATGTCTCATATTCTATCAATAATATCTCATATTCTATCAAGAATGTCTCATATTCTATCAAGAATGTATCATATTCTATCAATAATGTCTCATATTCTATCAATAATATCTCATATTCTATCAAGAATGTCTCATATTCTAAAAAGAATGTCTCATATTCTATAAAGAATGTCTCATATTCTATAAAGAATGTCTCATATTCTATCAAGAATGTCTCATATTCTATCAAGAATGTATCATATTCTATCAATAATGTCTCATATTCTATCAATAATATCTCATATTCTATCAAGAATGTCTCATATTCTATCAATAATGTCTCATATTCTATAAAGAATGTCTCATATTCTATCAAGAGTGTCTCATATTCTATAAAGAATTTCTCATATTCTATCAAGAATGTCTCATATTCTATCAAGAATGTCTCATATTCTATCAAGAATGTCTCATATTCTATCAATAATGTCTCATATTCTAAAAATAATGTCTCATATTCTATCAATAATGTCTCATATTCTATAAAGAATGTCTCATATTCTATCAAGAGTGTCTCATATTCTATAAAGAATTTCTCATATTCTATCAAGAGTGTCTCATATTCTATCAAGAATGTCTCATATTCTATCAAGAATGTCTCATATTCTATCAAGAGTGTCTCATATTCTATCAAGAATGTCTCATATTCTATCAAGAGTGTCTCATATTCTAACAAGAATGTCTCATATTCTATCAAGAGTGTCTCATATTCTAACAAGAATGTCTCATATTCTATAAAGAATGTCTCATATTCTATAAAGAGTGTCTCATATTCTATCAAGAATGTCTCATATTCTAACAAGAATGTCTCATATTCAATCAAGAATGTCTCATATTCTATCAAGAATGTCTCATATTCTATCAAGAGTGTCTCGTATTCTATAAAGAATGTCTCGTATTCTATAAAGAATGTCTCGTATTCTATCAAGAATGTCTCATATTCTATCAAGAATGTCTCATATTCAATCAATAATGTCTCTTATTCTATAAAAAAGGTCTCATATTCTATCAAGAATGTCTCATATTCAATTAATAATGTCTCTTATTCTATCAAGAATGTCTCGTTCTCTATCAAGAATGTCTCATATTCTATCAAGAATGTCTCA
Organism: Triplophysa yarkandensis; assembly: GCA_033220385.1. Classification (NCBI taxonomy): domain Eukaryota; kingdom Metazoa; phylum Chordata; class Actinopteri; order Cypriniformes; family Nemacheilidae; genus Triplophysa; species Triplophysa yarkandensis. The sequence continues at coordinate 13,012,807 of CM065672.1, forward strand.
TATTCTATCAAGAATGTCTCATATTCAATCAATAATGTCTCTTATTCTATAAAAAAGGTCTCATATTCTATCAAGATTGTCTCATATTCAATCAATAATGTCTCTTATTCTATCAAGAATGTCTCGTTCTCTATCAAGAATGTCTCATATTCTATCAAGAATGTCTCATATTCTATCAAGAATGTCTCATATTCTACAAAAAGGTCTCATATTCTATCAAGAATGTATCATATTCTATCAATAATGTCTCATATTCTATCAATAATATCTCATATTTTAAAAAGAATGTGTCATATTCTATAAAGAATGTCTCATATTCTATCAAGAATGTCTCATATTCTATCAAAAATGTTTCAAATTCTATCAAGAATGTCTCATATTCTATCAAGAATGTCTCATATTCTATCAAGAGTGTCTCATATTCTATAAAGAATGTCTCATATTCTATCAAGAATGTCTCATATTCTATAAAGAATATCTCATATTCTATAAAGAATGTCTCATATTCTATAAAGAATGTCTTATATTCAATCAAGAATGTCCCATATTCAATCAAGAATGTCTCATATTCTATCAAGAATGTCTCATATTCTATCAAGAATGTCTCATATTCTATCAAGAATGTCTCATATTCCATAAAGAATGTCTCATATTCTATCAAGAATGTGTCATATTCTATCAAGAATGTGTCATATTCTATCAAGACTGTCTCATATTCTATAAAGAATGTCTCATATTCTATCAAGAATGTCTCATATTCTATCAAGAGTGTCTCATATTCTATCAAGAATGTCTCATATTCTATCAAGAATGTCTCATATTCTAAAAAGAATGTCTCATATTCAATCAAAAATGTGTCATATTCTATCAAGAATGTGTCATATTCTATCAAGACTGTCTCGTTCTCTATCAAGAATGTCTCATATTCTACAAAAAGGTCTCATATTCTATCAAGAATGTCTCATATTCTAAAAAGAATGTTTCATATTCTATCAAGAATGTTTCATATTCTATCAAGAACGTCTCAAATTCAATCAACAATGTCTCATATTCTATCAAGAATGTATCATATTCTATCAAGAATGTCTCATATTCTATCAATAATATCTCATATTCTAAAAAGAATGTGTCATATTCTATAAAGAATGTCTCATATTCTATCAAGAATGTCTCATATTCTATCAAAAATGTTTCAAATTCTATCAAGAATGTCTCATATTCTATCAAGAATGTCTCATATTCTATCAAGAGTGTCTCATATTCTATAAAGAATGTCTCATATTCTATCAAGAATGTCTCATATTCTATAAAGAATATCTCATATTCTATAAAGAATGTCTCATATTCTATAAAGAATGTCTTATATTCAATCAAGAATGTCCCATATTCAATCAAGAATGTCTCATATTCTATCAAGAAAGTAGTGTCTCATATTCTATCAAGAATGTCTCATATTCTATCAAGAATGTCTCATATTCTATCAAGAATGTCTCATATTCCATAAAGAATGTCTCATATTCTATCAAGAATGTGTCATATTCTATCAAGAATGTGTCATATTCTATCAAGACTGTCTCATATTCTATAAAGAATGTCTCATATTCTATCAAGAATGTCTCATATTCTATCAAGAATGTCTCATATTCTATCAAGAATGTCTCAAATTCAATCAAGAATGTCTCATATTCTATCAAGAATGTCTCGTATTCTATCAAGAGTGTCTCGTATTCTATAAAGAATGTCTCGTATTCTATAAAGAATGTCTCGTATTCTATCAAGAATGTCTCATATTCTATCAAGAATGTCTCATTTTCTATAAAGAATATCTCATATTCTATCAAGAATGTCTGATATTCTATAAAGAATGTCTCATATTCTATCAATAATGTCTCATATTCTAAGAATAATGTCTCATATTCTATCAATAATGTCTCATATTCTATCAATAATGTCTCATATTCTATAAAGAATGTCTCATATTGTATCAAGAATGTCTCATATTCTATCAAGAATGTCTCATATTCTTTCAAGAATGTCTCATATTCTATCAAGAATGTCTCATATTCAATCAATAATGTCTCTTATTCTATAAAAAAGGTCTCTTATTCTATAAAAAAGGTCTCATATTCAATCAATAATGTCTCATATTCTATCAAGAATGTCTCGTTCTCTATCAAGAATCTCTCATATTCTATCAAGAATGTCTCATATTCTATCAAGAATGTCTCATATTCTATCAAGAATGTCTCATATTCTATCAATAACATCTCATATTCTAAAAAGAATGTGTCATATTCTAAAAAGAATGTGTCATATTCTATAAAGAATGTCTCATATTCTATCAAGAATGTCTCATATTCTATCAAGAGTGTCTCATATTCTATCAAGAATGTCTCATATTCTATCAAGAGTGTCTCATATTCTATAAAGAATGTCTCATATTCTATCAAGAATGCCTCATATTCTATAAAGAATATCTCATATTCTATAAAGAATGTCTTATATTCAATCAAGAATGTCCCATATTCAATCAAGAATGTCTCATATTCTATCAAGAAAGTAGTATCTCATATTCTATCAAGAATGTCTCATATTCTATCAAGAATGTCTCATATTCTATCAAGAATGTCTCATATTCTATCAAGAATGTCTCATATTCTATCAAGAATGTCTCATATTCTATCAAGAATGTCTCATATTCCATAAAGAATGTGTCATATTCTATCAAGAATGTCTCATATTCTATCAAGAATGTCTCATATTCTATCAAGAATGTCTCATATTCAATCAATAATGTCTCATATTCTATAAAAAAGGTCTCATATTCTATCAAGAATGTCTCATATTCTAAAAAGAATGTTTCATATTCTATCAAGAATGTCTCATATTCCATCAAGAATGTCTCTTATTCTATAAAGAATGTCTCATATTCTATCAATAATGTCTCATATTCTATCAATAATGTATCATATTCTATCAATAATGTCTCATATTCTATCAATAATATCTCATATTTTAAAAAGAATGTGTCATATTCTATCAAGAATGTTTCAAATTCTATAAAGAATGTCTCATATTCTATCAATAATGTATCATATTCTATCAATAATGTCTCATATTCTATCAATAATGTATCATATTCTATCAATAATGTATCATATTCTATAAAGAATGTCTCATATTCTATCAAGAATGTTTCAAATTCTATAAAGAATGTCTCATATTCTGTAAAGAATGTCTCATATTTTATCAAGAATTTCTCATATTCTATCAAGAGTGTCTCATATTCTATAAAGAATGTCTCATATTCTATCATGAATGTCTCATATTCTATAAAGAATGTCTCATATTCTATCAAGAATGTCTCATATTCTATCAAGAATGTCTCATATTCTATAAAAAATGTCTCATATTCTATCAAGAATGTCTCATATTCTATAAAGAATGTCTCATATTCTATCAAGAATGTCTCATATTCTATAAAATAAATTCTCATATTCTATCAAGAATGTCTCATATTCTATAGAGAATGTATCATATTCTATCAAGAATGTCTCATATTCTATCAAGAATGTCTCATATTCTATCAAGAATGTCTCATATTCTACAAAAAGGTCTCATATTCTATCAAGAATGTCTCATATTCTAAAAAGAATGTTTCATATTCTATCAAGAATGTTTCATATTCTATCAAGAACGTCTCAAATTCAATCAACAATGTCTCATATTCTATCAAGAATGTATCATATTCTATCAATAATGTCTCATATTCTATCAATAATATCTCATATTCTAAAAAGAATGTGTCATATTCTAAAAAGAATGTCTCATATTCTATCAAGAGTGTCTCATATTCTATCAAGAATGTCTCATATTCTATCAAGAATGTTTCAAATTCTATCAAGAATGTCCTGTATTCTATCAAGAATGTGTCATATTCTATCAAGAGTGTCTCATATTCTATAAAGAATGTCTCATATTCTATCAAGAGTGTCTCATATTCTATAAAGAATGTCTTATATTCAATCAAGAATGTCCCATATTCAATCAAGAGTGTCTCATATTCTATCAAGAATGTCTCATATTCTATCAAGAATGTCTCATATTCTATCAAAAATGTTTCAAATTCTATCAAGAATGTCTCATATTCCATCAAGAATGTCTCTTATTCTATAAAGAATGTCTAATATTCAATCAAGATTGTCTCATATTCCATCAAGAATGTTTCATTATACTCAATCAAGATTGTCCCATATTCTATTAAATATGTATCATATTCTATCAAAAATGTGTCATGTTCTATTTAAATGTCTCATACTCAATCATCAAAAATGTCTCATATATAATCAAGAATGTTTCATAATCAAGTATTTAGTTAAATAAATAAAGTTGGTGGTGTTAAAGACAACAAACCCTACTGTAAGTACGACAGTAAGTTCACTTTTAACTTTTATTTTACGTCACACATTTTTTTTACATAACAAAATATCGTTCCCTTATCATTACCAAATAGGAACCTGAACACTGTCAGATTTACTACACATTAATGCTAGAATCCGATGGTGTTCCTTTAATCTATATATGGCTCAACATGGGAGACCTCTTGAGGACTGAAACAACAGCACAACTTTCTTTGCCATAAGCACTGTATCTTCACTTAACGTATGAATGCAGTGCTTTAAAGAAAAGCAAAGACACATTAGTTAATACTGAATTCAGTTGGTAGCGAAGTAATTGGCGAGAAAGCATTAAATAGAGAAAACGCCATCTAAAATAAAAGCTGCTCAGATGCAAACTTTTTGCCTATCAAAGGTGTACATTTTCAGATGTCCTCTGTTGATATGAAGACCACTTCTATTAAAAGAAAGTAAGTCTGGCATATTGACCCTAGTGTGTGGCTGTTTTATAAGTGTAGTAATAATACATTCCTCTCCACATCCAACTGTGCGTTTTTAATGTTGATATTATCAGTATACAAACCTAATTTTGAACAAAGGAGTCCAGTATCTTTATTTGTGTGATTGCAAATGATGCAGTGGTATTTTTAACCAAACATTGATAAATAAAACACTGACAAAAATGAGTTCTGGTTTGGGTTGCAGTGTAACGAAACAAAAAGGTCATTCCACATTTATGTTTTCCATCAATAAAGTCCATATTCCATAGAACTGATTTTGCTCTCATGATGGATTTCCAGCTTTGGGATGAGGGAAGGAGGCGAGGCTAAGCAGCGATCACCCAGGCTCCTCAGGAGTAGCTTGACGTCTTGCTGCCGACTTCATCCTCTTGCGTTCCCATACTCTAAAAGATATAACACAGTGGGGGGATAAAATGAAAAACGTTTGTTCACTAATAGAACTTAAAATCTGGCCATTTCCACGCATTTTTGTTAAAACCTGTGCCATTGTAAAAAATGTGTGTACCTTTTGCACAAACTGGGGGTTCACGGTGATTTCTTGATCCATAGACTTTAGTTTTTCATCTAGCTCTATAGATTTCAGCATCTGGGTAAGGGTAAAAGGTTAGACGTGGCTTATGGAAAGAGAGTACATGTTATGTTTAAATATCTTTTAACACAAAAAGTTACAAACAAATTGGAGGACTGCATTTGAGAATATTTATTTTCCTGTAGATATCAATAAATACACAAGTGTAAAAGCAATTTTTATTTGTTAATGTTATAAGTCAAATAGTTTGAAAAAAAAGTCAGACCATTTTCACAAATTTTATGAACTAACCTCTTGGTCTATTTTGTGGAGCATTGCAGGGTTGTTATATTTCTCAGGGTTATCATGGAAACACACCATGCCGTCTCTCTGGTTGATACTTGCATAAATCTCTCCATCCTCAATCTGTAAAAAAATGAAAGACGCACTTACAAATCTCAACAGCAAACATTACCCCTAGTTATTCAAGCGATGTATCCTGTTTTGTGTAGTGTTACACAAAACCACACTTGGAAGCTTGCTTATTTCACTGGAGGGAAATGTTAGTCACCACTAAAATATTCAGTGAAAGGTTCAATGAATCTTAAAGGGATTTCTGACAATAGTGATGTAAAATTAACAGATGTGATTGTGAGCTGTATGTTATTGCAAAAAAATGTCTTCTTACCATATGAAGGACATATTTCTCGGCTTCTTGAGCGCCAGAGAGCTGAACTCGACTTGCCATGTCTTGCAAGGATAACGTCAAGAATGTCTGTCAATCGAAGAAACAAAGATATTGTTACCGTTTAAACCATTAGTGTGTTATCAATGAGCAATATTATACTTTAACTAAAAAAAAAACAACAACAAATATGCAGTACATTTGCCAAAACAATATTGACCTTGGTTAGCCTCTGAATGTTTTTCTTGTAGAGCGATGACAGGCATTGTTTGACTAGTCCGGTGTTGTTGTCCCGTGTAAAAGTCTCGCCGTGTTTGTTTACCACAGCGCGGAGGTCTGCTGGGTTATTGGTGGCATACACCTGAGCCAGCTCATGGTAAGCATTACTTAGGGGCTGTTGAACATGAATAGACAATAAAACATGTTATACATTTTTCCCTTAAGTACTTTCTTGAATGTAGTGCAAAGAAAAACCTCTATTTCCCAGTTTGTGACTCACCTTTATAAATCTGCCTACGATCTGTGATGTGTATTTGGGTAGCTGTTGTACTTTGCCATGAAGTATGAGAGAAACAAGGATGTATTTCTTGTATGCTTCTAACATGATGTGACTGACAGCCATTGCTGGAGTGGTTATTGCCTGAAACATCACAGAAAAAAATACACAAAAAATGTTTTTATTGTTTCTTACTTATCAGCCCAAGGGGATATAAACACTGGATATAATAGATAGGGATGTGCCCGACTAATCAACAAGTCGTCTACACAGTAAAGTCAACACAGAAAAACAACAGTCGACTACACAAAAAAATTTAGATTTAATTTTCCATTAGAAAACGTTTTATTTAGATAATGTGGACGAGTTTAATGCAACGTTTGAAGTGTCACTTGATAAGAATTGGTACCATCGATGCACCCAAAGCGAGGAGTTTTGCATTGCTTGCTTCTGGTGAATCGTCTTAGGTCAATTTTTTCACCAGACCACGTTGATATATTAATTTTTCTCAACAAAAATACATGGTCTTAGCAAGTAAAATGGACATTGTTATTTTTCACTCCGTCCTCTTATTAACAAGTTATGTTTATTTGGCGTAACGTTAGATTTCTCTTAAGTTTCGAATACGTTACTGAAGGCCTATTTATGCTCTTACTTGTTTTATAGCGATCATCTGTTTTCAAAATCATTTCAAAATATGTTGGCAAATGAGGAAATTGTTAATGATAATAAGAAGCTACTCATTTACTTAAAGTAGAATTTAATTCAATGTTTTTCTTCTGACAATGGATGTAGAATATTTGGCAATTGAATTGGTATTATCGTAAAGTAAACAAGTTTGGAATATGTTGACTAATAATATTTGATAAAATTGGTAACAAGAAAAGCGTTAAGAAGAATAAGTTTATGAATTGGACCTGTATGTGGCCCTGTGTTGTCTAACGCTGATTGTATCCTTTTCTTTTCTTTACAAATAAGAAGACGGTCTAAAAAGTACTTTATTTTCAAAGAGTTGCGATCTCCTACCCAGGAACTACGATGTGTATGGCATTCTGAAAAGAGATCTTTACATGGCACCAATGCCCCTGTGGAGAAATACGTACGCTTGCCGCGCATCTACATTTCAAATAACGCATTTGAACTTGCGAAAGATGCAGATTTTCATTGTTAGACTAGTCGGTTTTAAAACTATTGTTTAAACGACAGCCAATAAGTCGTAGCGCACATCCCTAATAAAAGATAAAATACCTGTTCAAAAAAATACAGTGCCCGTTCAAAGTTCTTCAGACCCGTGTAGATCATTCCACCATAATAGTAATAACATAGAAAGTGCTTTGCATCATATGCTCCGTTCTCCTTACAAATATCCATCATGTCCATCTCCAGAAACAGTTCGGCAGGTTTGAAGCACTTTGCTAGTAGGCATAACTGTAAATAGAAGGTTATAACACAACTTACACAATAATACATCAGATTAAAGATTGTCAGAATGAAGTAGGGGGTCGATTACAGAAAATGTACGCCATTTATAAATCTATGTAAAAGGAACACAGCATAAACACACTACTGTCATCCAACTGTTTATTCATTTCCCAACTCACCTGACACAGGTCTGCATGAACTGAGGTAAGCTGGTTTGTGTTCATCTGCATTTTATCTATGGCCTGTTTAATTACACAAATACCACGTAACGGCTGTGAAGAAAACAAGAATTTAATGTCACTTTATCATTTGATACCGACCGAATATTAACTCGACTTCCAGATGCAACAATGGTAAACTTGCCTGTTTTCTTTCAACAAGAGCATTTGTCAATTGGTGGCAGAGACCAGCAACTATGAACAAAAAAACGACAACAATAAAAGAACAGAAAAATAGAGAACGACATAAGTGTGTGAAAGTTCATGCATTATATATTCATCCTCTTGTCATTTAAAACCTATGTGACTTCCTTTTTTCAGCAGAACACGAAAGGAGATTTTGGAAAAAGTACTTCTGTTATTTACACATAACCAATGCAAGTACTTTCGCAATTCTGCCAAATATCTTCTTTTGTGTTCTGCAGAAGAAATAAACCCATAAGATGAATTAAAAGACAAGAGGGGGAATTAATGTTCACACCATTTTTTGGATCGATCATCACTTTAAACTGTCCTATGAAGTGCGTGCTTATTTTACTGTACATGTGTCTGTCGCATATCGGATGTGTTCTCCATTGCAGGTGCTGATGAAAAGCTGGACTTGGGAAAACAAGGTCTCGAAATCGGGGATGTTTGGCATGGAAAACTTCACAAACCTGTAACGCAGTCATAAACACTTTCACAACAAAGAAATTCGACTAAAATGTGTATGAACTAATATCGTACATTGCAATGCGTTTTGATTCAATTGACTTCGGATTGCAGATGCATCGCTTGAGCATAAAAGCACAGACACGACCGTAATAACAAGTCAATAGCTTACAAAACAGCTAAAACACCAAGGGAGTGTTCTTGGATGTCCAAAGCTCCGAGAACAGTGTCCAGGTGAGACAGATTCTTGGCCAGAAGCTCCCCACTTTTATTGATCAGTTCACAGAGTTGAGTCATCTGACCTGTGGATCAAAACACAGATATTGAAAGTTATTTTGAGCCATACACAAACAATTCAGATGTATATCATAGATCAGAAAGATGATTGACATCCAGAATATAACCCATATTAAAGGGTGCACAAGAGCTCATCAGACCTTCACTAAAGTCAGATTATGGATATACTGAAAATGTCAAACTTTATCACCCAAAATAAATCAAATGATTTATGTTACAAATGACTCAGCTTACGTCACATATTCAATCATAACAGTGAGATTCAACCTTGGAAGTTAAAGCAAATAATAAATGCTTAAATGCATGAAAAGTCATTTACAGTGACTTAATACCCCATGGTACTGCATGAGATATAAACAACTAGCATGCTTTCAAGCTAGCTCATCCTGCTAGTCGTGTTTAGCATTATGCTAGTTAGCCGACATGTCCGTTAGACCGGTTTGTCTTCACGTGTTCTCGGTATTACCTTGAGCGGAGAGTTGCCGCACATTATTAACGAACTGCTCCAAAGCTGAAGCCATTGTTTTGCGCTCTTTCGGAGTTGTTTTTCATTCAAATGTCACGAGCCGCTCCGCTGTGTAGAAGGGACGGGCCCAGAGCCGCCAACGGCAAACAAATATCGCGAGGCTTGAGTGACAGATCAGACACCGCGAGATTTCAGGAGAACTCGATGTTTTTACAATATTTATTTTGCGTTTTGCATTATACCAAAATATAATACTTCAGACAGCATTAAAAATCAGTTGTAAATTGTATCTTTCATGTCCCCACAATAAGTAAATAAATAAAATAATTAATTAAAAATATCTGTACAATTGAAAATAACCAAAAGAAGTAATATCATAATAAAAATCCTCATTCTAAATCATAATTCAAATTTCATCAATAAATGCTATAAAAGTTGAGCTTTTATTTCATTTATATTTTTTTATTTTTTTAACAAATATCGCGAGGCTTGAGTGACAGATCAGACACCGCGAGATTTCAGGAGAACTTAAGGAGAATATTTATTTTCTGCATTATAACAAAATACAAAACTTCATACAGCATAAACAATCAGTTGTAAATTGTACCTTTAATGTCCCCACAAAAAATAAATAAATAAAATTATTAATTAAAAATAACTGTACAATTGAAAATAAGCATAAGAAGTATGATCCTTATAGATATCATCATTCTAAATCATAATTCAAATTTCATCAATAAATACTATAAAAGTTGAGCTTTTGTCGCATTTATATTTTTTATATTTTAACAAATATATCAAAATTATGAAAAAACAATAAGCTAGGTGGGGGGTCATTCGAATATTTACATTTGTGGATATAGAATTTAACAACAAGAATAACATGATTCAAAAACGGACATTTTATTTAGAGGAAGTTTGTCTTTATCTCTTCCGGTGCGCGGGACTTGAACAAAGATGCTCTGATTGCATAGCATACGCTCTTGAACACAACCCAGTGAAGGCGGAAGTGTCTCAAAACGACTTCCTGTTTAGAGAAACCGTTAAAAACAGCTAAACATTTAATCTGAAACATAGTTAAGCGTATGAAGTAATATTTCATTTAAATTTAATACCAATAACGACGTTTTATAATCAGACGTGTATCTAAAAAAATAATGTCCTTATTTTGTTAGTCTGCATTGAAAAAACGTTTTTTATTTTCATATTTATATATATATAAAATTTAATTAAGGATTTCTCATAAATTCTCATAATTTAACTCTGTTTGCGAGATTATGATCAAATGTTTATTCTGACTAACATTAGTGACAGCATCAGAGTGGGTTCTCTCTCTCTTTGTAAATGCTCTTTACCGGACTATAGTTCGTGATTGTTTACATTGTGCGGTTCCGAATGTAGTAAACAACCGAGAAAGTGCATACTTTAAAAGTGTTTAACATAGGGTTCGATTATTTGTAAACAAGTCCAAAAACAGGGGGTCAATGGGGGGCTGGGCGACGATTCAACCCAACACCACCGAACGTTAGAAGGACATGAGATCGCGATCTTCTGACCCCACTGGAACGATCAGAAGGTCACAACGTGCAAAACAACAGAGATGACGTAATGAAAAGACAATATTTTGTTTAAAAAAATCGTATGATTACATCACACTTGACGCCTAGCGACCAGACAGCGTTAGATCGTGGAGGAGAATCGTGATGCAGAAGATCGTCAGATGCGTGGAGAGAAGCGCTCTCCTCTTCCGCATTCACTCTACTGCCCACATGTCCACCATTAACAGACTTCGGGTCCTGGTGGATATGGATGGCGTGATCGCAGATTTCGAGGGAGGTTTTTTAAAGAAATTCAAGGCCAGATATCCCAACGAGCCGTTTATATCTTTAGAAGACAGACGAGGGTTCTGGGTGTCCACGCAGTACGGCGATCTGAGAAGCGATCTGGGCGTGAGTATGGGATGTCTGTGGAAGGACAGCTCGTCTATACATAGACCTTGTCCCTGAAGTTTCCAGGTTTGACTTTGGGAGAATAAAGAGTGTTCCCGGGGATCATGAAGGGATGTCTGCGATATTCTCTTGCCTTGAGAATTCACGGATGGACCATCAAGTCAGGACTCTAAGTATTGATCACCCTGTGATTTTGTGAAGTTCTCCTATTGAGAAATCTGGATATCACCTTGTATGAGTTCGTAACAGTATATTTAAATTACTGTCAAATAAGTATGTGATCATTGGCTTATCCGCCAGATATCCAAAGGTGAAGGTCAGGGCACACACTGTAGTGAAGTGACGTGAAATGTGGCCAAGTATGGTGTTCCATACTTGGAATTTGTGCTCCGCATTTAACCCATCCCAATGTACACACACAGTAAGTGAACACACAAACTGTAAACACACCCGGAGAATCTGGCAACCATGCTGCAGCGCCCGGGGAGCAGTTGGGAAACGGTGCCTTGCTCAAGCGACTCACCTCAGTCGTGGGATTCCCGCTGGTTCCGAGTCTCGAACCAGCAACCTTCCAGATCACAAGACTCAAACCACCTGGCCACTATCGCCCTCCATTTCTGATCCTCAAAGATCTCTTATTTTCCTTTAAACAGCCCTGCTACACTCTGCTCATGATTCTAAATGAGCAGCACCGGTTTGAGATCATTGGCTGTCATAAAGCTTCCTGTGCACCACACAATCAGTTAAAAGTCTACGTAGCAACATGGGCAAAACCAAAGAGCTGTTAAAAGACACAAGAGACGAAATTGTAGACAAAGCTGGACAGGACTAAGCAGCTTGGTGAACAATGAGAACTGTTGGAGCCATTGTCCGAAAATGGAAGAGGCTCATGACGACTGTCAATGTCCCTTGGACTGGAGTCTACTAAAGATCTCTCATCGTTGGGTATCAATGATGCTAAGAATGGTGAAGAATCAGCCAAGAACTAAACGTGAGGAGCTGGTCAATGCTGTGAAGAGAGCTGGGACCACCGTATCCAAGGTTACTATCGGTAATATATTAAGACGTTATAGTTTAAAATAATACTTACACGTGAGGTTTAAGTCAGCCGTTATGAAGTTTGCAAGGCACCATTTGGATGATCCAGAGGAGTCATGGCAGAAAGTCCTGTGGTCAGATGAGACCAAAGTAGAACTTTTTGGTCTTAACTCCGTTCGCCGTGTTTGGAGGAAGAAGAATGACGAGTATCATCTCAATAATGCCATACCTACAGTGAAGCATCGAGGTGGAAGCATAATGCTCTGCGTGTGTTTTCCTGCACAGGGGACAGGATGACTGCACTAGGATGAACACGGCCATGCATTGTGAGATATTGTCCAAAAAATTGTCAGTCAGAGCCTTAAAGATGGGTCGTGGCTGGGTCGTCCAACATGACAATGACCAAAAGCACACAGCCATTAAAACCAAGAAGTGGTAAGAAGCATATCAAGATTCTGGAGTGGCCTAGCCAGTTTTCAGACCTAAATCCAATTGAAAATCTTTTGAGGGAGCGGAAACTTTTTAATGCTCAGCGACAGCCCTGACAGATCTAGAGAAGGGCTTCAATCCCTTCTGCAGTGTGTGCCAAACCTGGTGTAGAACTACAGGAACCGTTTGACCTCTGTAATTGTTAACAACGGCTTCTGTACCAAATACTTATATTTTTTGACCTATATGATCAAAATACTTATTTGACACAGTAATTTACAAATACATTTTTTTTTAAATCATAAAATTGTGATTTCCGGATTTTTCTTTTTAGATTCTGTCTCTCACAGTGGAAATGCACCTATGCTGAAAATTCTAGACTCCTCCATGACTTCTAAATAGGAGAACTTGCAAAATCCCGGGTTGACCAAATATGGATTGACCTCACTGTGTTATTCTATCTATGCCCAGTAAAGTTTTTCCATTTATAAAAGTTGTTTGTTGTAAGGGGTTAGGTTTGCAAAACATGTATTTTAAACAAATCTCTTAAGAAATGCTGTTGATTCTTTGACTTCAGGACAAGGCCATCAGCATTTGGGAGTCAAAGAACTTCTTCATCGAGCTGGACCCTGTTCCTGGAGGAGTAGAAGCTGTGAAAGAAATGTTCAAGATGGAGAAGTAAGTTGTAAATACTGTGGGTTAAAATGTACTATTCGAGATAGGCATCGTACATTTCTCCGGGTAAACATGTATTCTTCATAAAATCTGTTGCTTCATATCTAAGAGCATTTTTTCTTTCTTCACCCAGCACAGATGTCTTCATTTGCACCAGTCCGATAAGGCATTACAGCTTCTGTCCTTACGAGAAGGTATGATATTCGTAAACCGAGGTTGAGTTTTTCTCCGTTCATTGCCATGTGATACGGAACATGTGTACATAATACTCCTTTTTGTCAAACTCCGTGCAATTCAACTGAATCATTTTGAGTCTGTATTTCAGGTTTAGTTTCCATGGCTTTCTCTCATTACGTGTGTTTGTACTCAGTATGCATGGATAGAGAAACACCTGGGCCCTGAGTTCCTAGAGCAGATCATCTTGACCAGAGACAAGACCGTAGTGACGGGAGACATTCTCATAGATGATAAGCCTGACATCCTGGGTAAGTAGGAACTGGATTTCGAGTGTTTTCCAAAAGATCATGTGTAACAGGTAAACATCACAGTTCTGTTTTACAGGTGTTGAGCCCTGTCCGTCCTGGGAGCACATCCTTTTCACTGCCTGTCATAACAAGCATCAACCAGCGAACCCCTCTCAAAGGCGCCTGTTGTCTTGGGCAGATGATTGGAGGGGAATGCTGGCAAGTAAGCGGCAACAACAAAACAACCCATGATGTGCCATCTTGCACTAGGTGCTATCATACACTCAACCATCTATATTTATGCACTGTAATTATAATACACTGTAATAATTGAAATGGTTAAACAGCCCTCACATACAGTATTAGTATCCAAAGGTCTAACCTAATGAGAAAATATTTTCCAGGCATTATCAAAAATATTAATGAGATAGAATTTTGAGTTATACAAATCAGGTAATATTGCAATTGTCGGATCTGATCTTCAATGCAAGACTTTTAGCAGGTTAATTGATTTTATCATGTTTATTTCGCTTTCAAATGAGGGCTCAGGTTTATGTTTACATCTCCTTGAGTTTATTATAGGGGAGAATTCATCTACAAGAAAGGGAGAACGTTTAAATAGCACCTTCTGTTTCTACTCCTGTTTATGCGCACAAATATTTACAAATATAGTTTAGGATTTATCACCGGTCGCTATATTTTGATATGAGTTTGTGAATGCATATTTATAGCATTTTTATTCAAGGAGAACACAATACATAAAGCAAGTCATTTTATTGCTTTATATCATAATTCAGATATTTTGTGAGTGTCACTTGTTCAAGCTAAACAATGCCAACCCACTGCATTTGTAGTTATGAGTACTGTGACTGCCGATACAAAACTGTTGAATATTTGTTGGGCACATAACACTAGAGGGCACCCTGAGAACATGTCATAAGAACATCTCTCATACTTGGATGGTGCACAAGCCACTGTTGATTCAGATTTTGGTCAATAATGTATCAGTTTGGAGGTTTTAATAAACTTTTTATGCCTGAGGGTAAATGTTTCAGTAAATTGTTTTTGGGCTTGCATATATTCTAAACCATACTTCATAATCTTTATCACAAATCCTTGAGTTTTTGTTTTATGTGTAACGAAAAAAAGTTTAATCTAAAGAGTCGTTTGGAATACTGTACACAACCACAGATGATCAAAAGAGTCGGAAGTTAAGGCCTGTTGAAAATCACTGAAAATGACATGATGAGTTACATAAATTTCACAAAGCGTTCATGAATTTCATAAAGCGAACAAGACGTCAAGACCTACTTGAAAGCTGTAATATAATTCCAAGAAATCTTTGAGGGAGAAGGATGAGGTCTATAATAGATCTTTGATCATATGAGTAAAATGAGTTTATAAAAAAAGCAAATGGCTAAACAATACATCACAATTTATGAAGGCCTGTTGAACCAGTTTAAGATCAGAACGAAGGCGATCAAAATAGATGAGTGCATTTACATTACATAAACCCACGAGATGACGTGAATGTGTGACTTCTGGGAATTGAACTCATAACCTTTGTGCTCCTGACGCATTGCCGTGTCAGTTAAGCTGCACGTTTTCAGGAAGCGGATGCAATGAGGCCTAAAGTTTAATAAGTTCAAAGGACCATATACATGTAATTTAGCATCCTTGCAGAACATCCCTTCCTGAAGGCTGAACTATTAAACAGGAGGCAGCACGAGACATTGTTTCAGTGTTAAAGTAACGCTTGCATCAGATCGGTGCTTTATTCGTCTTATTCAGCAGTAGCTCGGTCGAACTTGAAAGTTTATGGGTTACAGATAGACAGATTTTGACTTAAGGTAGCACGTTTGGCTTAATGATCAACAAAAGCGGTAGCTATCTGCTTCTGTGAATGGCTTGGAAAGAGCTTTTAGAGAGCATGACAGCACACAAACGTGCTGAGAATAAAATAACCGTGGACGCCATGCCACTCTGTTGAATAAACGGTTTTACTGTTGTTCCCTAGAAATAAACTCAATTGAAGCTTGGAGAAGGAGTAGATTTGGCTAAAAACTTTTTCGAATTTTAAACTTTATGTATTCAAGCGTTTAAAATCCTTTTTTCGTGATGGAATGTTTCGAAAGTAATCTGAAAATGAAAGGGCAGAACATTTACTCCGTCTTGAATTGAATACCGCACATTTACCAAAGAGAGACCGATTGATGGTTTTATGAATAATTGAGATGATTGCGTAAATGTTCTCAGCAGTGGTATTGACATGCTTGTGTAATCGCATTGCATTTCACAGTATCTCATTTAAAGGCAAAGTTTGCAGTTTTCTTTATATGCTGCGAAGGTTTTTCTTTCGTCAATCATAAACAAGCCAACAATAGCGTGGCATAATCCAAGTATTTGATGAACTTTCGAGCAAAGCAAGAATGGATCAACTTTGGTGTGAGTTTATGGGATTGATTGTATGTCTATTGCAGGCGGGAAGAATGTTTGGGAAATGTCTTTATTTAGAAAGAGTAACACACTTCACCTCTTGAAGGAGAAGGATCACACACAGTCTTTGGTTTTCTAACATTAACAGAACACAGATAACACTTTACAGATGTTTAGGGAGAAAGCAGAGCTCCCACGCTCGTGTGCTCGTGACCAATATCCTCCCAAGGGCTTCTCGTGGATTGTACTTGTGATGCTCGTGCTCTTCTGCGCTCTCTGATTGGTGCATGGGCGGCATTTTATGGGCAAATGACCAATAAATAACTAGGAACTTTCTTAAAAGTAACTTTTTGAAACTGGTTGGAGTGCTGGGGAGCACCAAAATACTGCAATGCATCTAACTCGGTTTTAAACAATTAGATCACTTTGAACATGAAAACTAACACAGCTTTGCAATGTTAAACCCTCTTTATGGCCTTTAAAGTTTTGTTACTTAGTAAACGTTCATGGGTCTAGTGGACCAGCTGGCAGATCATTCTGTTTTAAGTAAATACAGCCATAAACATTCACTATAAAAAAGATTTTTTTATGTTATAAAACACGGTGTAAAAAATGGTGATTATACAATAAAGAGACGGCAGATAGATACGAGATAGCTGTAAAAACATGTAAAGTATTGTTGTATGTTTATGTAGTTTTTTATGTTTATATCTCTTTGTTGCTTCAAGAAGAAAAATAATTAGATTTCTTTACAGTGATATTTTTTAAATACAGTAAAAGTGTCAAATTATCATAAAAGTATGATAAACGTGTCATTCTATATAGCAATTTTCAGAACATTTTTTGCAGTGTTTACTGTGTACTCTAAACTATTCCACGTGTTTACTCGATCACAAATAATATGGTCATCATATATAATCAATCTTTGTCATAATGTGTAATAAAAATGTATTTGGCTATGATGGGCGAACATTTTGAATAAGTAAATTAAATACACAAAAATGTTAATAGTCCGGAAAAAACTAGACATGGGAGAATAAAATGATCAATACTCTTTGTATAATAAAGAACATTTAAAATTGTTCTTAATATATTGGTCAGGAGGTGTGGGAACCTTAAATTCATTATTGAACATTTTTCAAAAATTCATGCATGCATGCATGCACACGTTTATAATCCAGGCCACCACTGTTTCATATTTGACTGTGAAATAATAGACAAGTGATGTGTTGGTCTTGTTGACAAATGCAAATGCATCAGAGTCCCAGGAGAGCTGTAAGTGAGTTCAATTATCTGTAGTCATGAACATCAAAATAAATGTACGCTCATGCTCATCTTGTTAATAACTGTACTGTATGATCTTGGGTTGTCTGCAGTCGTGTGGATATCACAGCTTGTGTTTGTTAAAGTTTGAAGGACTAAATGATCACAAATGCTTCAATAAAGATGATGGCTCTGGTCCTTGATAACGGTGTGACTTCATTCATGATACGGCACAGTTAAAAAACATCACATTTTGCTTTATGATTACCCTTCAAAAATAGAATTAAATAAAATTGTGTTGTTAACGTTGTCATAACAACAGAAAAGCAATAGAGCATGTCCAATAATGGCCTTCAGGGATGACCCTATTGACAGGCCGAGGGTACTTTTTTATTATTTAAAATAATGCACAGCCTCTTATAACTATCACTTATGATATTTCAAACTTATTAAATATTTTATGTTAAACACACACTATTTGGCATAGGGAATGCTTGACAGGTAGTTTGCATTAGAGGGTGCTATGCCCTCTTCAAGCTGATACAGAACCTTTGATAATGGCCTGTACAAAACTCTCCCATGTGACTGCATCTGTGGGATAGAAATCTAGTTCATTTCTTAAATGGCAGAACTAATAGAACAGAAAAATAACTTTCCAAGTCAGACCCATGTGTTTGTTGTTATAAGCATATCATACATGTGATGTTTACAGCAGTAATACGGATCCATGCGGCTTGTTACCTCTATTCAAGCATTTACATTTGATTTGTGTCGGCTTTTGAATACAGCTTATTGTCTTTAACATAACACTCTTATCACGAGAAGTCACATTATATACTATAACAGTGTCTTATCTGTATCATCAGTTCTCTAACAGATAACATACTGGTGTCTTGCCAAAAAGCCCGGGGCTTTTGTGTGCTAATGCATACAAAGTGTGTGTTATTACCCAAGTTTTTTAAATGCTTATATACATGTTCTCAAGATTTGCTTTTCCTGTCTTCAAAATTGGTATGATTTGGTCAACAGTATATAACAATTACTGGCATATCGGAAATCTCCATAATTTGAAAATTATAGGAGTCCCTTTAAAACTGTCCTATGTTATATACAGAAATTATATTTTGATAAAAATTATGATTATTACATAGAGACAAAAAACAACGAATCGTGCTTGAATAACTCGGAATTCTGCTGGAGTTTAACCTCAAGATTAGACCTCTATGTCTGAAACCAAAGCTTTGCTGCATGTCTGTCCAATCAGTCAATGAGTTCACAGACAGTGTTTTTGTCTGGAAGACTTGCTTGGAATACAAACAGGTCTCATGATTATGCAAAGTGCTGTCTTATGATTTTGCAAATTAGGCAAATGCAAATTCAGATGAGCTCTATCGATAACCAATCAAAGGGACTACAATGTTTTTATTTATAAATTTGAATAGCTGAATAATATTTTTAATGTTTTTCTTTTACACAAGACTGTAAGATGTCAAAGACAGGGCCTTCACTGTCGTATATCTATGCTTCTTTAAAAACATTCCAGATGGTAGCATGTCGGTAGAGGATGTGATGAAGGCAACATTTTCTGCTTTTGGAAGCAGCCCAGATTTTATTAGCAGAACGAGTCCCAAAATGTATTTCATTAAATGGAGCCGGACAGTTTAATAAGAAGAGTTAAAAGGGATCTATGATTTCAGCTAAAATGTTATGGCAAACATTTATTTTATTTGATGAAATATTACATTTTGTTGAATCATATACATTTCTGGATGACTTGAGTGGCTGCATATTAAAGAAAGAACAAAATAGAGGAAGACTCCTTGAAAAATCTTTAAAAGTCTTCCGTTTGATAAAAGCTGTTTGATAGAATAACAAGACACATCCTTTTTTATTTCATCATTTGTTGTTCAGGAGTACTTAAGACTGGTAGTTTATAGCAAGACTATGAAAATATTGAAGTAAACATGATATATTTTAAAGAAAGTGTAAAGAAACTTATGCCATGATAGCAGTATGTACCAAATCATGACCTTTTTTCCGAAAAAAATCATTTTTAGACAAAAAGATGAATTATATTTGGCTATTTCATTTGTTTGTTATGGGTTATCCACAAGATCAAAATACTAGAACCAATCAAACAAAAGCCTTTTCACACCAAGCCAAATACTTAGATTTTACGCATGGCATGAACCATGGCATTGATACTCATGTGGGATGAGTATCAAATTTCACTGAAGCCTAGTCTGAAAAGCCAGCTAAAGACGTAAATACCAGCCATTACTAACTTCATAGTTTCAAGAGTGCCAGAGAGAGGGAAGAGAAAGAGAGAGAGAGAACTGCAGTGTCCAAATGCGTCAGAGTTCTTCGAACTCCCTGTGGGGTATTGAAATGTAGGAATCTGCGTAAGACACTTCTGGCAAACACTATAAGACTTCCAGAAGATTTTTAGGCCTTTCGTTTAAAATACACACATAAGAGCGTGTTCTTAGCATGGTTGACATGCATGAACATAAAACCTAGACACAGGAAACCAAATTCTATGTTAAACTGCAATCTGCACTACAACTGTCAATGTGGGAAGCAAAATGAGACAAGGAATTCGGTCTGCCATTAGTAGGACAAACGGTTTAGTATTCCAACTAAATCTTTGCCTGAGATACGGATGCTCTATCCGACCGTTAGAACAGTGTTTATGTCTGTCAAGAAAAATTCAGTTTATTTTGTCTCTGCATATTAACATTGAATCTTATTTTTTTCATTTTAACATTGAAACCTGCAACAGTAGGACTTTTCTCGAAACGCCGTCCTTTAGTTCTTTCCCATCATTTTACTGTTTGCGTTCTTTCTGCTGTTTGTCCATTTTACGATGGAATGGTCAGCTACTGGCTGTGCGGCGCTTATGCTGTTTCCAAGGAACCGACCAATCAGAAGCGTGAGAGAGAGGTGTACCAGGTGCACTGCACCTGTTCACATATCCCTTAGTTTCCAGAGAAAAGACTTCTCGATGATGCTGACGATAAACTAGTACTGTAATCGTTTACCGAAAACCACAATATTTACAGACCGTATCCTGAAAAACAGGAAAAACCTAAATGGTTCCGGTCAAAGGGATCGTCCACTCAAGGGGATAGTCAACCGAAAAGGTTAATTATGGCATGAAGTATTAACCCTCAAGGTGTTTTCAACATTTTTGGTTCAGTTGAACACAAAGAAAGATATTTAAAAGAATGAGAGCGAGTGATATCATATTATGTGTAGGGCTATTAAACACCACAAAGACAAATCTTTGTATGTTTATTTTTGTTTTGTTGAACACAAACGAATATATTTTTTAGAATTTAGGAGTCAAACAGTTTTGGGGCATCTTTGACTACATTTTTTCAATATGGGAGTCGATAATGCTCCAGAAATCTTAGTTGCTACCATTCTTCCAAATATCTCCCCAAATATAGAACATTTTACAGGTTGTGAAAGATTATATTTTCACAAAAGATTGTTTATTTTTGGTGGACTATCCCTTTTAAACTAAATTATCCTGTTTGAGATCCTTTTGTTTTATCTGGAATAAAATCGTCAACACTCCTTTTTTTGAGGTCCATTTTTTTAATCCTGAGAAAGAAGATGACTAATCGTTTTTTAGTGTGTATACATAATAGTTAACTCATCAGGTTAAGTGGCTCTTCTAGGAAAGGGTATGCCTGCAAAGCAACTACAACAGTTATGCAAGCAAATAAATCATAAAAACGTGCACGGTAAATCATCATGTTCTAGAAACTACATGAGAAGTAACATAAATGATGAGACTGCAGCAAAAACGTATTGGAGGAATGAAGGATATATAAATTACTTTATATGTTTTTGATATTCATAGAAAGCGATAAGGTCACTGCTAAATATTTAGTAAATAATAACCTTGTTTTTCAAAGCCAGTTGAATTTACAGTATTTTTACGATCATCGTGTGGATTTGATGTTTTAAATCAGCGCCTCTCACACTGGGACACTTTCAAGATGAAATAAAATATAGATATTTTAAAGAAAAATAAGACCACCAACCAAAGGGATTGATGTTCCAGCATTGTATATTGAATAGGTGGTTTAGTTTGAATTATCATTTTAAGTGTTTTGGGTAGAAAAAATGGGCCTTGAAGTAAAAGGTTTGACAACCATTGATATTCTGTGAAAATTCTCTTCTGTGAATAGAAGAACAAACTATAATGGTTGTAAATTAAACTTGTTAACAATGATCTTATAGTTAGTTCAACATGAACTAAAATTATTGCACGGCACACTTCATTCTCAGAAAGAGCCCATGATTTTTACATTTATGGAAAAATAATTCATAATAAAATGCAAGACAGTAAGACTTGCTTTCTTTATTTTCAGATGAAGAGAGTCTGGGTGGTTTCAAGGCTATTGCCAGGCAGCTTGATTTCCATTTTTGTTCATTTTTAATTTCACCCCTTGAAAACCAAAAAGCAGATCTATCCTTAAAAGTACAGATTATCCCAAAATAAAATTTTTTGGATTAATTCCTCACCCACAAGTACTTCTGAACAGACATACATATCTGTGTCCGCTTGAACATATAGAAAGAAATTTAGAAGAATGTTACCAACTCAGATTTCTGCGTCACCCCTTGACTACCTTCGAAATGTAAATGCCAAGCAAAGGCGGCCTTGTACATTTCCTAAATATCTTATTTTGTGTTGTACATGGTAGTCAATGGTGCCCCGGAAGTCTCTTAATTTTTAACATTCTTCTAACTATCTCTCTGTTCAATTTACCAAAGAACAACTTGAGGAATAGAGTTATTCATGAAAGAACATTTTATTATCAACCAACCATGAGATTTAAGGTGTAATTTATCCCAATAACACAGTTGTTTCTAGTAAAGTAGGATGTTTCACACTAAGTTGTTCAACTAAATCATCAACATAAATACGAGCAGAAGTCCTGTTACCAAGAATCGCACATCATCGTTCATCACAAAAGATACCACAAACATTCAAACAGGTTTTTAGGTCCCTTCCTCGAAGTCATGTTGTGACCGCTTGTAAAAACTGCCCTCATAAAGCATATACAATGAGAAAAACGCACAACGACAAATCAAACTGATCTGCAACACTTAAGTTAATCAGTAACAACGAGGCAGCACAACACTCCATGTGTTCACAATGGTCACTTGCTCAGAGGGATGCAACAAAACATGGAGTGATACCTATACAAGATGTGTTGTACTTATTTATGATGCTGTAATTCATTAGCTGAATGACAATATGTAAATTGTTCTTCAATTAATTTAATAAACTGCTGGGTGGGAATTGTTTTGTGTTTTGATCTCTCTCTCTCTCGTTTCTGATTGGACTAGGAAGAGGCCTCCTGAAACCGGGCAGATTTGCATGGAAAGAAAATGAAGATTATGAATATGAATGTGGACGCGCTTGATGTTGTTCGTCTGCTGTACGTGCACTTGTTCACATATGCTTTATCTTTGGTGCCGTTTGTGTCACACCGATAGAAACCGTACGGCCATGCTTCTCTCCTCCGATGGCACTTATCTGCTTATGTCATTTCAAGCAATACGCTTTGACCCGGGATCAACATGCTCACGTAACGTGGAAAATTTTCACTTCAGCTCTCTCTCAACAGCGCATGAATTTTGACCCTTCCTGTAAAACAGCCCGGCTTGAATCCTCTTGCACATGCATTTTTTTCTCGCTGCGGGCAGCAGGTGTATTCGTTCACCCCAAAATTAAGGCCAACGGTGTTTGCTTATGCTCAGGGCATGTCCAACACGTTTGACTCGTCTGTATTTTTCCTGTCATGTGGAGGACAAGAGAACCATTTTTAAATAAGATGAACGATTCTTTTTACCATCATAGTAAACGATGAATGATGAATTTAGCTTGATGTCCCCTTCAGTTTTCCCAAAAGTGAAAGGTCGGTCATCATTCTCTCGGTCCCTTGTCATCATGTCTGACTTTTTTTCCACTGCAAATTACAAAAGAAGATATTTTGAAGAATGTTAGTAACCAAAAACCAATCGCAACCATTCTGTGTGAAAACGAAACTGAATAAATGGGTGCCGCCGCTTTTTTTTCACCGACATTCT
Organism: Triplophysa yarkandensis; assembly: GCA_033220385.1. Taxonomy (NCBI): domain Eukaryota; kingdom Metazoa; phylum Chordata; class Actinopteri; order Cypriniformes; family Nemacheilidae; genus Triplophysa; species Triplophysa yarkandensis. The sequence goes on from CM065672.1 coordinate 13,036,836, forward strand.
TCGAAATATCTTTATGTGAAGAAAGTTAAATGGGTTTTAAATGAGGGCGAGTGCGTAAACGATGACATCATTTTTATTTTAGAGTGAGCTATCACTCCAAACACAAGAGAGTCATGTAAACAAATGTCACCCTGCTGGGGAAAACCAGGCCAAAGTCTGAAAACTACAGTTTGAAAAAGCAAGCATTAAAGTCTTTAAAATTCTAAAATTAATTTTTGTTTTAATTAAAGATTTACCTATTAATTCCACTTTGAGTTCAATTTTTGATCTGGTCTTACTCATGCATTTATTAAAGATATAAGTATTATATTCTCACATAATGATTGATTTTATGCATAACAAAGTAAATATCAAAAGAAATGACTTTTGTCTGGGTTTTACAAGCAGGGTTACAAATGTATACTTTATAAGTGATCAAAACATGACAAACCAAACAGACACGGTTTTATCTGCAGTAAAAGTGTTCCATTTAAAATTGTAAAATGCTAAAATTCTAAACCCACAAAAGAAATCTACGGAATGTCCCCTTTTGATGTGTGTATGTGTCTATACCTTTAAGAACGCTCGTCTAAATGGACACAACACAGGCATACGAATGTAAACGGGTCATCTTGAAATGAGCTTAAGAGGATGACCTGGCTTTGAGTCATGGTTTTGATCAGCATCTTCCCCGACAGCGGTGTTTGTAACAACACATGCTTTAATGCAATAAAACAAGAACACACCTGGAGCACACAGTCGATGCTCTCATTATGACTAAAGGCAGATGTAGATTCACTTAAACTAAACTTCCTAATATATAACAAGTCATCCGTCTTATTTGCACCCAAATAAAACACATCAATACATAACTACATAAATAACACCTCTAAAAGAAACACTGTTCTATTGACCAGTTTGATGCCAACCCAGAAAAAACAATGAATGACTCCATCACACTTCATGTCACAGAGGGGAAATACACCATATGCTTCAGCGATTGATCCGAAAAACTTTCCATTCAGAGCGGGCCTGCCTTGTAAATATTTGATGGAGAGAACAACACAGAGTAATTCACACTATATTGTAGTATTAGGAATAATGTGTGTACAGAAATAAGGCCGTGGAACTTTCCACAGGCGAGACAGATGGGGGAAACACTATGAATAATGCAGAGAGAGAAACACGGAAGATATAAGTGTGAGAAAATAAAATCAATCCATTTATTATCTCAGCATTGAAAGTTAACAGTCCAACTTCTGCTATCAGAAGACATAACCGGGGCAGCGTTCGTGTTTGTGTATGTCAGCCTTGAGTAGGCAGCAGTGTACCATCTTAAATCATCAGACAATGAGAAGTATTATACGTCTTATCTGTGAAACTGCATGGCCAAAATAAAGGTCATTTACAGTCAGATGTTGTATGACGCCGGGGTTTTGAACAACGTCCCAACTGTAGGTTATCCTTGTAATGTAGATATAAGAGTTAAGTGACTTATTTTATATGTGTTCTTAAATGTAAAAATTTTTATCGAGAAGGTGTTCTTATTTATAATATATAACTCAATAAAATTACATTTAATTCAGTAAATCAACCACTACCTAGAATCGTTTTAACAGTGTTAAAATCACAAAAAAGCTATTATATTTAAAATATTTTACAAATATGAATTAGTTTTCTTTGTTAAAAATATGCTACGAATAAATGGTTGATTTCCCTTAAATGGAACAACATTATTTAATATATTTAATGAAAAGAAATAACCAAAAAAATATATCTAACGAAAAGAAATAACCATAATTTTTTTGGTGAACTTGAATCAATTTTCTATTTATTACAGTTACTTCATTTCCTACTTACATTGACCTAATTTAAACAATGTATTTATTTGATGTAATGCATCAAATTTACTCTATTTTTTTGTAACCTGTTTCACCAAAATAAGAGTAAAAACAGTTCAACTATTTACAGTGTATATCAAACCTAACATACATCATCCATACGTTTGAAACCAATCTATTCCAAACCAAACCAAAAAATAAACATGTGTTACTTGATTCGAAACATTACAGTCACATAGATGTACCCTAACCTTTGAGAAAACAATAATCCCTGTATATTAGAGAAGATTTTTCTGGGTGCGTTTGTGTTTCTTGCCAGTATCCAGTGATAAGACATGTGACTCCGACGAACAGATTGCAGATTTATCACATTGACATCGCAGCCGAGGCGTCACATAATGAAAGAGACGCATGGTACGCCATCACAGACGTGTGTTTAGCATGTCTAGATACTCATGATTTTCTGTTATAAATGAAAGTATGACTTACTACTGCAATAACAGTTATCATTCCCAGTTAACTTTCAGACACATGAAACCACCCACAACCGTAAAAATAGAGGACATGGGAAATCCCTGCTGATGACAGATTTTCTTGCCATCCTACACTATAATGTAGACACAACCACCTGTGACAGATATTTACGGGAGGGATTGAGTCAGGGGTCTCTCTGTCCATCCCAGCATCACTCACAGAAATGAGATCAAAGACACATCATCAGTGACGACTGTAAAGACGATGGGCTGACGGTATCCTTGGATGTTGTCATGTTTTTCATGGCGCTTAATCTATTTTAATGCCACACATGTAATTTTAATGCGTCTCATGCAGTCGTAGGGCGATTCAAATATTGCATCAGGTTTTCCCCGTTTAACAAAGGCCCGCTGTTTAAATGTTGCACCCCGTGACAATGTGCTGTTGGGAGAGGCTGCTTACAAATACAAAGAAATTATATGAGCGGGTCCAGAATGAAAGAATATACAACACGCTATACATATAAACTGTGTGTTTAGTTTATTCCTGTCATCAATTTGAGTATTCTCCTGGATTTAAAAGTACTGAGAATTATGATTATTTGTATCACCTATACTATGACGGTAAAACTGTTATTTTACAGTCTTTTTACAGAATTACACATGACATTCTTTTTATTAGAATAAAACAAAAGAATATATTTTGAAGAATGTTGGTAACTGGCACCCATTAAATTGCATTGGTTTTAGGTCGAGTCAACAAGTGAATGGGTGCCACCGCTGTACAGTTACCAACTTTCTTCAAACTACCTACTTTTGTTAAAAAACAACAACACAAAAGTCAACTTCAAAATGACAAGAGCGAAATTAAATCATGACTGGTGCCCCAACTACCAAATATATCTTTTTATGGGCAGTTTTACATGTTTGTTATATAATAGATGGTATCTCAGTTGGTTTTGGCTGGAGTCATTCAAAGATGTATCAAATCAACAACATCCCACAATGTTATTTTACGTTCGTATTGATGCACATTATGGATTCCATGCTTTATTTGTTTAATGAAACAAAACTGTGTTCTATTATCACGTAATATTTGTCAAAAATGAAGCCACAGAATATCATTCACGTAATGTAAAATGTGTAAATACATTTCTGGTGTTTATTTCTTAAGAATACCAACCAAGCGATATAATTTATGTTTACAAAATAACTCAATGTTTTACCTGTCCACACAAATACTCGGCTGTGGCTGGTATTCTTGCATTGTAAATGTGATTCTTAAAGATTTACACATATTCTAGAAATTGGATAGATAAAGTGACAGAGATAAACAGAAATGAGTCCATGCATGTTTTAATAATACTAATATTATCAATGTACATGTTCCTTTTAAAACTTTAAGTAACACAAAAATTTACTCTAAATAAAAAGAGGTAATTGCAAGTTTTTTTTCATTAAATGATCACCACAAGTTCAACTGAAAGAACAACTAACTGTACCCAATAGACTCTATGAAGTAATTTATTGATGTAACAGAAGTTTAGGTTTCTGCTGTCTCTGATGTCTACCATTAAAAGAAGGATTTAATGGCTGTGCTTTTTAAATAATATGCATTCCATGAATTCATCATGTAATACCATAATATACTTATAAAGAAACTCAAGAATTCTCCCAAACCACAGTAAAATCTTATCAGCTGATATGATGCGGAGGCCAAGATATCGCAAGTGACGGAAGGCCCGGTTTATCTGATCATCACGTGGGTCTTGCTGGCACAGAGTCAATGCTATGACAGTAAGAGCGCCACGAGCACGGCCAACATCACCCTACCGTGTACACAGATCAATACTCATCTTCCTGACATATATTGTACTGTATTTACTGTACAAGACGACCCATGAAAATGTGAGCGACGGTAGTTGCTTGTCATGTGACATATCGTGTAGCTTTATTTTATAGATGCAATTATCTGCTTCGGTAAACGTGGGTTTTCACACTCAGAAATTGCCAGCAATCGTGGTCAGAGACAAAGACGGAAAGAGAACACTAGTCGTGAAGCCTTCCGGGCTGGTGTCTGTCATCCAGTCACGATTCGGTTGGTGTGAATGCAGAAGGCCGGAGTTCAATGAAAACAAACCCTCATCAAATGAAGCTTACATCTACATCACATGTGCACACCATCGGTTCGATTAGAAAAGCAATATTGTTGTTTATGTATTTTGAATAGGATGTCAAGGTCATGCTGTGCACACAAATGTTTCATGGTGTTTGTTTCGTTATGGTTCATAATTTGTTTACACAGTGATGTTTTAAGCCATCTGGTTCATTGTGGCCTGCTCTGTTTACATACTGCATAATTTATTCAGGCAAACCCCCGTTGTGAAGACGTTTCGACCTATGGCCTGCACGGATAAGATTACAGAAAAACAACAACAGTTGACCTGAAATTGCCCAAAAAATAACATTCTGTTGTCAATCCTGTGTGAAGATATTTTGAAGAAAGTTGATCGGCAGACACACGTTCACTTCTATTGGACAGAAAAAGCAACACAGGTTTTCGGGGTGTCAGTAACCTACACCCTCGGAATATCCTTTTGTGATCTGCGTCGGAAAATGAATACAGATTAAAAATGTCAAAGTGTGGGGGGGGGTAAACAATGACAGAATATTTCTTTTTAGGTGAACGATCCCGTTTTCATAAACAGAGAAATATGGCTGATTTTGCACTGATAACTAAATGATCAAATGCAAACTTCTCAGTGAGTGAGTCAGGTTTGGGAAGGCACTTCTTATTTTTTGGCAGTTCTGTTGCTTATTTGTTCTTATCCGTAGTTTTATATCAAGGGGAGACGCTGATCCTGTGAAGCAAAACTCCTTCCAAGTTACGTTTTTGGCCTAACGCTGACGCCAAACCGCCCCCTTACAGGCACGAATGTACTTGAAACCATTCATGCGGGCACATGTATTCAGTTGTTCACCAGCAGAGAGTTCATTCTTTAGCTGAACATTTGCAGTTTTTCTCTGTCTTTCAATGGGAATGTCAAGTGCAGCATAAGTGCTTTAAGATACTTTACCATTATCAACACTGAAGCTTTAAAAGCAGCATTCTAGAGAAGATTTCATAAAATCATTGTTATTAGTGACCACATAAAAATGTAGATTAGTGTACTTATTTAATAGTCAATTGCTGCAAATCGAAGATGTCAATTGACTCTTAAATAAGCATTTTTTATGTTGTTGTGGGACAATGTGAGAGACGACTATCAAATTTAATATATATTAATTAAATGTAATCATTACTATAGAGGAACAATAAAACACAATAGATGGACTTTAATTCTTTATCGCTCAGAACTGCTCATTCTTCCAGTGTGCAAGCTCTACCTTTCAACTTGTTGGATTTGCCATCGTTCTGACTCTTGTTCATTGGTGTGTGACAACTGACAACGATGGAAATTTACTCTATCCAATCTTGACGTCCTCAGTTACACAAGGTTCGCTGACCCACCAATCATTTTCACCGTTTTTTTGGAAATTTCGTAAAAGTGGGAAACTAGCAAAATTATTAATTGCTTGGTAATTATGATCTGGAATTATTATGGTCAAAAATTAAGGTCTGTAAAAGTGGACTTTTTTATTTTCTCTGGACCAAAGTTTGTGGTTTTTAGGAGAAAAATGGACACTGCTCAAAAATAAAAAATCTATAAGAGTCTATCTTCTATAAATGTGAGTAAACCAAATACTTCTTGGGATTATGAATGACACGATTTGACAGTATAGGTTCTCAAGATTAACATAAGAGTAGACAAAACTGTGTGAGTCACTCTCTCATACTACAATTACTATATGGGAGATAATTTAATTTTTAATTTAAAGAAATAGGACTGGATTTATATTCTGAAAATGAAAGAAATTGTTTTAGTTATGATAATAATATAAATTCAACAAAATTAGCAGTAAAAATTATATATAATTGCCTATTTTATACCAATTCTGCTGTTTTATTCCTATTTATTAATACGGGATATAATGATGAGCTAGATTCATTTTACTTTTATTTTCATAGTGTAGTCAAGTCATCTTCATTGAATTAATTGATTTGTTAATTATTATTAATTAACAAATCACACAAAACGCATTTATAGAAAATAGGACAACTATTTTGATGTTAAATGTTGATGATGAAATTCAGCTCATCAGTTCAGATGTTTATTCAATTTATTTTAAGAAAGCGTTTTGTTTTATTTTCATCCAACAGTTCTTATTGAGTCGTGTTAATGTAATTATTCAATATTAACATGCTCTTCATGGCTAAGATGTTCTGGGACAGATTATGTTCTTGATCATAGATGACAAGCAGATATTGGACCAGTCAGCTATAAGCAAAGTGACATTTCTATGACGCAACAAAATGACTCCTCCTGTGTACCTCATCTAATTCAAGTATGATTCACCATGTTTTTAGTTTGTTTTTTACAAGAGTGTTCTCATTATCTTCTCATTCCAGACCTAAATACATTCCGTTGATTTATCAGTTATTTTATACGTCTATATTATATACAGCTGATGACATCAGAATTTCAGTTTACATCTATTTGATACTTAACCCCAATGAAACTTCATTGCATTTTCTAGGTTTTCCAACCCTGGAATCCTGAGTTTTATTGAATATCTCGCTAAGAAGCCAATGGTCTGTCATAGAGTCACTTTAATGGAACCAACATACAAATAGTTTTTTGGAAAGAAAAGGTTGTTTAAACTGAAACTAATCTTTGAATACCAAATTACCTATTAAACATTTTTTATTCTAAAAATATTTATCCTGTCTTAAAATAGGTCTAATGTAACTTTCCAATCAGCTTAGTTAAGTATACACGGATACATTAATTTGCAGATAAGCTCCTCCACCCAGTCCCACCTAGCAGTTCCAGATGCTGCCAAAACTGAAAGTGAAACTGAGTGCAGGGATCATTTCAGGACAGGTTAAGGTTTAAGGTTAGGTTAAGGGTGGGAGTGCGTTTAGATGATCCGAAATGTCTTCTATAGTATGAAAAAAATCTATATTTGGGAAGCCCATTTTAGAAGGATGCACGCACAATCGTCTTAAGGAAATTGGAACGATTTGTGTACTACAAGCGTGCAAAATTGAACATTTGGCGTGTAAATTACATGCTAATTGAAAGAAAACAACATCATATTAATAAAGGCTTTAACATGATAAGCCATCACTTCAATTTACTTTAAACCCAACAGCGAATGTGTTACTGGTCCGGTAAACCATTATTTCCTGTGTGCAGACATAAAATGAAACCGTTTAATCCTAATAAACAGAAAGAGGAAGAACAAATCACAACATATGCATATGACCGTCACCCACAGGTCGTCATCTCTGGATTTAATTACATCATGTCTTTTATTCTGATAACAGCACTGAAGGCCCGATCATAGTTATTATCATACTGTTCTTGGTATATAATTGCTTGTTACAGAAATACAGCTCATTCACTGGCATAATTGAGGGATCTGTTGACGGCTTCACTCTTCGAGACGCAGTCTGACGCAGATGTCATGCGTTAAACAGATCGCGTTTGACATCGTGTATAGCTTCGCTATAATATGCATCCGGTCTTGTCGAGCGGTTATTTGGCACGAATGCGCTTTTATTAATAAATGTAGGTTAATCATATTGGTCTTTGTCCGTGTGTTGGTGGAGCGTGGGTGTGCAGACGATCTGGTGTACCAAGGGAAGGTCAGTGAGGAAAGCATTTCTCGAGGGTCATTAGATAATGGCAAGACCTTCAACTGCCATGATACCAGGTTGTCGGTGCTAAACATACACCCACAGACACACACATTCACAACCACAGGCCTGCGGATTTCATTTTCCTCTTCATTGTAAGATGATAATGAAAAACTTGCAACTGGAATGTAACATGCTGTCACGCTGAGAAAAATATGTCCATCATTGCTCCACATTTAGGAAATAATAGCACAGTACACACTCCTACATTACACAAACTATTGCGTATAAAACTAAGTGTATTCACACTTTCACTGTTTTCTACATAATGAGCCTTAATGCATTGCTGCCCAATGCAATCTGTGTGTTCTATTAGTCAATTTGGATATGTTATTGGGGAAATTTATGGATGCAATTGACTTGTTTTGATTTATTTATTTTATTTGCAAATGCGTTTTAGTTACAGGAAGACATATAAATGATTTTAAATAAAACATATTCATGCACTTCAAAAAAAAATTTTTTTTCTATTTAAAGAAAAAAAACAATTACACTAAGAAGTGTTTAAGATGGATGTAAAATGACATGAAAAATAATAAAATAAACATGAAAATGTTTTACACTGTGACCCAGCTGCTGGGAGAGTTGACATATTTACAGGGTTTCTTATTTTATACAGAAAAACCTGTCAAAGTAAAGATAAACTTGCTATAGACATGTTTTCTAATGTATTTTTCCATTTATTTTTTGATTTCTTAGTGTATATATTCTTAAACGTAGAAGGTTTTGCTTCACCAATGATGTAAAATAAGTGATAATTGACTTATAATAAAATAATGACCAGGCGGAAAAAATATAAACACATCCTTCTTTAGATTATTTCATACCACAAACTTACATGTTTGATAAGAGGGCAAACAGTAAATAATTAGAATTTTATTTCGTGTACCAACCATGTCTTGTGCCACAGACATAAAACAATTAAATAAACCCTTAATGTGCACATCAAAGAACATTGAGTCTCTACCGTGTGCTTCCTGCGGGCAATATCGTGGAAAATTAATGAACAAATGTGTTCCTGCATCTATAATGTGTCCCAGCTTAAAACACACCTGTAAATACAGTCTACATAAGTACATCTATTCTCTTTTGACTTTATAATGGGTCTCATTGGATAGGTGCTTTGGAAAGACGTGCTGTCTGAATGAAAAGAGTCTGAAATGGTTGGCAAGTCTCATTATTTGACAAACCCAGGCTGCAACCGGATGAGTCACATGGACGGACAGGCTCATAGTTATCCCACTTTCACCCTCTCTCTCTCTCTCTCTCTCTCTCTCTCTCTCTCTCTCTCTCTCTCTCCCTCTCTTTCTCTTTCTCTCTCTCTCTCTCTCTCTCTCTCTCTCTCTCTCTCTCTCTCTCTCTCTTTCTCTTTCTCTCTCTCTCTCTCTCTCTCTCTCTCTCTCTCTCTCTCTCTCTCTCTCCTCTCTCTCTCTCTCTCTCTCTCTCTCTCTCTCTCTCTCTCTCTCTCTCTCTCTCTCTGTCTCTTTTGAATTACATCCTCAATCTCTTCTCATAAGCAAACAACATCTCTGATATTAAAACTTAAACTTTCAGTTTCAGGACAGAAGCATAAGAGCAATGTGATTTCTTACAGCAGACTTTGCATCTGTAAGATTTTGTGTGTTTTATATGCGCCGTGGCATTTCATACAGTTTATTAGGACTGCCTGCTGACAGAGTCGACCAGACAAAGAAACACAACATAAATTTCATTTATTCTGTGATCGAAGGAGGTCTGTTTCAATCAGCCCAGCCTTCCAAAATTTAAATATGCCCACACGCACAAACACGTTTCCATGCCCATCACGTGGGCAAAGCAATGGAGGAAACTACCAGACCCTCCCTCTTACACAAGAATTTGTACCGAAAGATTGGGAACATTAATCATATCAACATAGATGAGAAGAGCTCTTTTCCACAACACCATAAATCCATTTTAATAGTTTCATGAAAGTGACTTTTTATATGGGACCCATTCATTTTGATAATATTAATTTATCCTGTTACACTGGTCTGTTGGGTCGGTTTGAAACACGTTAAACAATGATTGTTAAATGAACCAACATTATTGTTCATTATGAAGTATTTTTTTTAAAATACAGAGATTTGACAAGAAATATTGATAGTGAATAAGTTCAGTAAACAGAAAATATCAAGACAAACTCATTCTTTTACTATTATAGCATTTTGGAATATGTACATATATATTTATTAAAAAGAGCAAAAAAAAGTCTCTGCATACAAGCTGTATATGTAAAGCCATCAATACAGACAAACAGGATGCAGACAGGATATACCAATAGGAAATAATTGAAGTAAAGGCACATCAGTCTCTGGTAAGAGCACTTAAGTATGACGTAGTCCCTCTTCTCTTCTGATGACTGTGCAGAATAGTGAAGCATTTAGTTTGCACACGTCATCGAGACTCGGCCATGGCCTTCAATAACCCAAACAACAAGTAGTAGTAACACATTTTTTCAGGATCAGCCGTAAGAATCTGGCTGTGCATAACTGAACAACGACACTTTCTGATCCAACAAAAATCTCTACTTATAATTTGTTATGTTTAACTCCAACCAATACTTAAAGCTCAAAAATGTAATTATTTTTTACTATCATAGATGGACGATTCTAACGTCAAAATTAAGATGAAAGGATCACTGTTTTACCAAAGGTTAACTTGTGGATAAAATAATCTTACATCTCTTTTTAAAGCATTATTGTGTGTTTTTTCAGTATAGTTTTCTATAGTTTGGCTTGTGGATCGCCACTGGAATCCTGTTCACATTCCACACAAATGGAAATTAAATTAAAATAATTTATGGTAGGTCCATTTCATCGTCATTTGTTAATGCTTCTGGTTTGAACAATGTTATTAACAGAAGTCTTACTATGTATTCTGTCTCTTAAAATGTTTGTTCCTTTTTGTCACATTCATAACATCAGCATCAGTTTTTTCCTCTTTGGAGGAAATTTGCCTATTATCATCAGCGGTTAAGTAAAATTTAAACATATGATTCCATATCGACACAAAATGCATTCCTATGTGTTACCCTACTTGAAAAAACCCAGCTAAAGTTTGTGATTAACTGGTTTCTAAAATCATTCTACATAATGTAAAGAACATTCGTAAACCTTCCCTACGTTCTTGTCAAGATAAAAGCTTAACAGGTAAAGATAATATAATATAAACCATGGTAAAATGGGGATCAGGTGCAGGTGTTATCAAATGACGGATGGGTGTAAGGGATTTCGGGTGGTGTAGTCGGGTTTAACCTTTCTGTACTGTAGGATCACAAATCTGCATCACCTTTCAATCGAAAGAAAAGTATAAAAGTGACGCTGTTCACTTTTCCAAGTTTCTTAGAGCCATGTTGTGGAACTGATTGATAATTAAGTCGCTTTCGTCATGATAAACCTAATGACTCGTAATATATTTAATTTTGCCATCTTAAAAGTAAAGTTGATGTAAAAGTTTGGTCACAGCTATGCAGTTTTGGTTCTCCACTACCAAGGAACCATGCAGTTCCTATAGATACTTTATGATGTTTAATCGGTTCTCTAATGGAAGACTGAAACACTATGTATAACCTTTTCAGTTGAAAAGAGCTTTGTGTGAAAATAACCGAATATGGGCATGGAACAACGTGACAACAAGTAAATAATGCAAAAAAATCATTTTTGTTAAGCTGTTCCTTTTTTCCACACAAGGGCTTCCGCCCTCCGCTGATAGATGATATGTTTGGTTACAGGCTTCATTTTGCCAATGAAAATGATTGTAGGAAAGAGTCTGGCCTGTTTGATCCTCGCCACTCTTCTCGTGTAAAACCACGAGGAGACCACACGTGAGTCGCACACCCTTCGAAACAACACGCCTCTCACCGTGCTCCTTTGTGCTTTCTCTCCACAGTCATGCATGAGATTAAGAGGCTGAAAGATAATAACTATTTCTGAGAAAACACAGATCAGGTGCAGAAATGGCTGCTCCAAATATAAAATGGAATACAATTTTGCTTCTTTTTTTGGTAACACAATACCTTATACTTCCTATCAGATCTGTAAGATCATTCAACAAACATATAACATGTCGATTCTAAATGACATGATCCTTTCATCATGTTGGTATAACGATACTTCAAATCAAATCAAATTTAATGGCAAACATTTCCACTAACATACAATCCTCAACACAAGCAAAACTGGAAAGTATTTAACAAACGATTGCTCATCTAGTGCCAGAAACAGAAAGTGTGCTCATATACGTCATGGAGAAGAAGAAGTATAGTCGGAATACAATCAGACAGTGTTTTGCAAAGGTGTTTGGACGGCCTGGTTTATTGACATTTAAATGAAGGAATGCTGGTTTGGAGGAGTGAGTGCTTATGTAACGGATTTAGTAATTACCCTGTGTACAAAAGAGCATTGCAAGTCATCGGCACATCAGCCATGTTAGTGTGGGTTATCCCACAATGTTTCTTAACTTCTTTAAACAGCAAGACTTTAGAAGACAAACATCAGAAAAAGATGAGTTTGACCAGCATTTGTTGATCTCAAAATCTTATTTAACATGTTCTCATCAGTTACCTTATCCATCATACACGAAGGTGTGAAAATAGGGATGCTCCACATGTCTTGATTCGATTTAATCTTGGAGTATGACTCCAAATAGCCAGATTAAGGTAGGCACAGATTGTACAAACTCATTACTTTTTATGTGCTGGCCAATTTGAATACATTTGTGAGTGATTGTTGTTTCATTTCAATACAGTTTGGTATTGCTGTGGGGTCAGTTAGGTTTATGGGTGGGGTTAGGGAATTCATATCAAATGATTCCATACAAATAAAATATAAATCTGAGTTATAATTCTCAGAGATTTCATCATAACCTCAATCATGCTATAGCTTAAAGTCAGACTCTAGCTTGAGTCCGTGTTCTTCTTTTCGTTAATCCTTATGGTTTTATTTAAATCAAATTCTTTTCTTTTTCCCATTTATATTTTATTACATGTTTTTAATAATCATATAGGCCTGTGATGAACACTTTATACATAAACTGGTGTACGAAACAGACAGAGATATTTAATAGTATTACTTTTATTCAAGTACACTTGTCAAGTGTCCAAGATGTGTGAACGCTAAAAAAAACCTTGTATTTATATGTAACACCAAAATGAAAAAAGGGCTTGGGCTTGCTTTAAACACAGGCTTTAAACTTAAAAACAGTTCAATAGACATCAGTCGAAGATTGACAGATGTCATTAATGGAACTAAAACATTCACGGATGTCGTCACTCATTTTAGCTGACCTGTCAAGAGTCAGACAGCAATTTCTGGACGTTAAGGGTTATAAAACGGATGTCACAACTCACTCAAGTGTGAAAAGCACAGGTACAAAGTTTCATAAGAGGAAGTGAGTGTGGCCACCACACACCCCTGACCGGACCTATGGTCAAAAAATGTTCATTGGAAAGATAAGAGTTTGCGTGAGATTCTTACAACTTTTGTCTAGAACATTCCTTACATTCTAAATGATTAACCCATGTTAAAGTCCATTATATTGCATAACAGCAGCATGCCAATAAGCTGAATTCATTTCACAAGGTTTTCTATTGATTGGAAAAAAACTGATTTGAAAGCGTTTTTAAAAGAACTGTGTGCTCCACAGTTCCTCCCTCTAAAACAAAGGATCAAAGCACACACGTTCACATTATGTGGCAATCTAGGCGTGGACTAAAAGAGCTCAGCCCAAACTGGCATTGAAGTGAAGAGATTATAAAGGAGAAGGACGATATTAGTACAGAACAAGCTGTATCATCACCTTTACCAGCAAAAGTCACACCCTTGAAGGACACTTGGCTAAACACAAATACTGTATTTCTGCACTTCACTTTTTGATCGTACAGCAGGGGTCTTTGTCAAACGT